>JAYESA010000018.1:155012716-155264343 GCA_036927795.1 Iris macrosiphon | reverse complement strand
GGATAACTCCCTTAGGATGGTTGACCTTCATAGGATGGGTAACCTCCATTTGGATGGGTAACATCCGGATGGGAGACCTCTCGTAGGATGGGTAACCTCCCTTAGGATGTGTTACCTCCCGTAGGATGGGTGACCTCCGGATGGGTAACCTCCCTAGGATGGGTAACCTCTCGTAGGATGGGTGACCTCCCGTTAGGATGGGTGACCTCTCGTAGAATGGGTAACCTCCATAGGATGGATGAACTCCCTTAGAATGGGTAACCTCCGGATGGGTGACCTCCCGTAGGATAGGTAACCTCCAGATGGGTGACCTCCCTAGGATGGTTACCTCTGGATTGGTGACCTCCCGTAGGATGGGTAACCTCCCTTAGGATGGGTGACTTTCAAAGAATGGGTAACCTCCCTTAGGTTGGGTAACCTCCCTAAGTATGGGTGACCAGCCTTAGGATGGGTGACCTCTATTTGGATGGGTAACCTCTCTTAGGATGGGTAACCTCTCGTAGGATGGGTGACCTCTCATAGGATGGGTGATATCCCGTAGGATGGGTAACTCCGTTGGTTGGGTGACCTCTCGTAAGGATGGGTAACCTGCTGAAGGATGAGTGACCTCCTTTAGGATGGGTAACATCTCTTAGAATGGATAACCTCCCTAAGGATAGGTGACCTCCCTTAGGATGGTAACCTCCCTTAGGATGGGTAACCTCCATAGGATAGGTGACCCCATAGGATGGGTGACCTCCCGTAAGATGTGTGACATCCATAGGATATGTGACCCCCGTTAGGATGGGTGACCTCCCATAGGATAGGTAACCTCTGGTAGGATGGGTGACCACCCTAGGATAGGTGACCCCACCTTAGGATGGGTAACCTCTCTTTGGATAGGTAACCTCTCGTAGGATGGGTGACCTCCATTTGGATGGGTGACCTCCCATAGGATTGGTAACCTCCCTAAAAAGGGTGTCCTCCCTAGGATGGGTGACCTCCCTAAGGATGGGTGACCTCCATTTGGATGGGTAACCTCCCGTATGATGGGTGATCTTCCATCGGATGGGTGACCTCCCGTCGGATGGGTGACCTCCGGATGGGTAACCTCCATACGATGGGTGACCTTCATATGATGGATAATATCCCTTAGGATCGGTAACCTCCCATAGGATTAATCTTCCTAGGATGGATAACCTCCCTTAGGATGGGGGACCTTCCTAGGATGGGTGACCTATAGGTCGATAGTTTTACTTTTTCTAGGATAGGTAACCTCTGGATGGATGACCTTCCTGAGGATGGATAACCTCCATTGGTTGGATAACCATTCGTATGATGGGTGACCTCTCATAGGTTGGGTAACCTCCCGTTGGACGGGTGACCTCCCGTACGATGGATAACCTTCCGTAGGATGGATGACCTCCCTAGAATGGGTGACCTCACGTATGATAGGTAACCTCCCATAGGATTTGTGACCTCCCTAGGATGGGTAACCTCCTATAGGATGGGTGACCTCTCGTAGGATGGGTGACCTTTTATAGGATGGGTGTCCTCCTTAGGATGGGTGACCCTTAAGATACCCATCCTAGGGAGGTCACCCATCCTAAGGGAGGCCACTCATCCTACGGTAGGTCACCCATCCTAAGGGAGATCACCTATCCTAGGGAGGTTACCCATCCTACGAAATGTCACCCATCCAACAGGAGGTTACCTATCCTAAGGGTGGTTACCATCTGACGAAAAGGTCACCAACCCTAAGGAGGTCACCCATCCTAGGGAGGTCACTCATTCTACGTGGGATCACCCATCATATGGAGGTCACTCATCCTACGGGAGGTCACCCATCCTAGGAAGGTTACCCATCCTAGGAGGTCACCCATCCGGAGGTTACCTATCCTACGGGAGGTCACCCATCCTAAGGGAGATTACCCATCCTTGGTAGGTTACCAATCCTACGGGAGGTCACCCATCCTAAGGGTGGTTCCCTATCCTATGAAAGGTCACCACACCTTTAGGATGGTCACCCGTCCAAAAGGAGTTCACCCATCCTATGGAGGTTACCCATCCTTAGGGAGTTCACCAATCCTATGGAGAATAGAGGTTACCCATCCTAAGGGATTTCACCTATCCTATGGAGGTTATCCATCCTACGAGAGGTTACCAATTCTAAGAGAGGTTATCCATCCTACGGGACATTATCCATCCTTAGAGAGGTTACCCATCCTATGGGAGGTTATCCCTCCTAGGGGAGGTTACCATCCGAAGAAAGGTTACCCATCCTCAGGGAGGTCACCCATCCTAGGGAGGTTACCTATTCTAAGGGAGGTTACCCCATCCTAAAGAAGGTCACCCATCCTAATTGAGGATACCCATCCTACTGGAGGTAACCCGTCCTAGGGAGGTTACCCATGCTAGAAGGTAAACCATCGTATGGATGTAACCCATCCTAAAGGAGGTTACCTATTCTATGAGAGGTCACCCATCCTAAGAGAGGTTACCTATCTTAAGGGTGGTTACCCCTCCTTAGGAAGGTCACCCATCCTACGGAGGGGTAATCCATCCTAAGGGTGGTTGCCCATTCTAAGGGTGGTTACCCAACCTAAGGGAGGTCCCCCATCCTACGGGCGGTCATCTATCCTAAGGAAGGTTATCCATCCTACGAGAGGTTACCCATCCTTTGCAAGGTTACCCATACTAAGGGAAGTCACCCATCCTACGGGAGTTCACCCATCCTAAGGGAGGTTACCCATCCTAATTGTGTTTACTGATCCTACGGGAGGTTACCCATCCTAGGGAGGTTACCCATCCTTGGAAGGTACCCATCATATGAAGGTCACCCATCCTACAGGAGATTACCTATTGACCTTCCGTAGGATGGATGACACTTCCTAGGATGGGTAACCTCCCTTAGGATGGGTAACCTCTCTTAGGATAGGTGACTTGACTTTCCCTAGGATGGGTAACCTCCCTTAAGATGGGTGACCTCCCTAGGATGGGTGACCTTCCTTTGGATGGGTAACCTCACGTAGGATGGGTGACCTCCATTTGGATGGATAACCTATCTTAGGATGGGTAACCCCCCTTTGGATGGGTACCTCCCTAGGATGGGTAACCTCTCATAGGATGGGTGACCCCCCTTTGGATGGGTACCTCCCTAGGATGGGTCACCTCTCATAGGATGGGTGACCAACCTTTGGATGGGTACCTTCCTAGGATGGGTTACCTATCATAGGATGGGTGACCTAACATAGGATGGATGACCTCCCATAGGATGGGTGGCCTCCCGTAGGATGGGTGACCCCCCCTTTAGATAGGTGACCTCCCGTAGGATGGGTGACCCCCTTTTATATAGGTGACCTCCTGTAGGATGGGTGACCTCCCGTTTGATAGGTGACCTCCCTAGGATGGGTGACCTATAGTATGGGTGACCACTTTTAGGATGGGTAACCTCTCTTAGGATGGGTAACCTCCCGTAGGATAGGAGACCTCCCTAGGATGGGTAACCACTCATAGGATGGATAACCTCTCTTAGGATGGGTAACCACTCGTAGGATGGGTAACCTCTCTTAGAATAGGTAACCTCTCGTAGTTTGGGTAACCTCCATAGGATGGGTGAACTCTCTTAGGATGCGTAACCTCCATTGAATGAGTAAACTCCCTTAGCATGGGTAACCTTCATAGGATGGGTGAACTCGCTTAGGATTGGTGACCATCCTAAGGGAGTGGTGATATTTCGTAGGATGGGTAACCACCATTAGGATGGGTGACCTCCCATAGGATGGGTGACCTCCCATAGGATGAGTAACCTCCGTTAGGATGGGTGACCTCCCGTAGGATGAGTAACCTCCGGATGGGTGACCTCTCGTAGGATGGGTAACCTCCCTAGGATGGGTGACCTCCCGTAGGATGAGTGACCTCCCTTAGAATGGGTGATCCACCGTAGGATTGATAACCACCCGTAGGATGGGTGACCTCCCTTTAGATTGGTGACCTTTCATAGGATGGGTAACCAGCCTTAGGATGGGTGACCTCCCGTAGGATGGGTGACCTCCCTAGGATGGGTGACCTCCCGTAGGATGATTGACCTCCCTTAGGATGGGTGATCCCCCGTAGGATTGATAACTTCCCGTAGGATGGGTGACCTCCCTTAGGATTGGTGACCTTACGTAGGATGGGTAACTAACATTATGATGGGTGCCTCCCATAGGATGGGTGACCGTCATAGGATCGGTAACCTCCTTAGGATGTGTGACCTCCCTTAGGATGGGTTTTATTCCGTAGGATGAGTTTACCCATCCTATGAGAGGTCACCCGACAAAAGGGTGGTCACCCATCCTATGAGAGGTCACCCATCCTAAGGGAGGTCACCGATACTACGAGAGGTATCCCATCTTATTAGTGGTTACCCATCTTAAGGGAGGTTTTCCATCCTAATAGAGCTTACCCATCCTATGAGGGGTTTCCCATCCTAAGAAAGGTTACCTATCCTATGTTAAGTTACCCATCCTACGTGAGGTCACCCATCCTTGGGAGGTCACCCATTCTAAGGCAGGTTACCGATCCTATGAAGGTCGCCCATCCTTAGGGATGTTACCCAACCTATGAGAGTTTACCCAACCTATGAGAGGTCATCCATCCTATGAGAGGTTACCCATCCTAGGAAGGTTACCCATCCTAAGAGAGCTTCCACATCCTATGAGAGGTCACCCATCCTAGGAAGGTCACCCATACTAAAAGAATTTAACCATCCTATAGGTCACCCATCCTATAGGTCATCTCTATTTTGATGGGTGACATCCCTAAGGATGGGTAACCTCTCTTAAGATGGGTAACCACACTTATGATGGGTGACCTCCCTTAGGATGGGTGACCTCTCGTAGGATGGGTGATATTCTGTAGGATGGGTAACCTTCGTAGGATTGGTGACCTCTCGGAGGTTGGGTGACCTCCCGTATGATGGGTGACCTCCCATAGGATGGGTGACCTCCCTAGGATGGGTGACCTCCCTTAGGAGGGGTGACCTCTTGTAGGATGGGTGATATCCTGTAGGATGGGTAACCTCATTTAGGATGGGTAACCTCAATAGGATGAGTACCCATCCTATGGTAAGTCACCCATCCTAAGGGAGGTTACCCATCCTAGGGAGGTTACCCATCCTATGGGAGATTATCAATCTAAAGGGAGTTTACCCATACTAGGGAGGTCACCCATCCTTAGGGAGGTCATCCATCATAGGGAGGTCACCCATCCTTAGTTAGGTCACTCATCCTTAGGGAGGTTACCCATCCTAAGGTAGGTTACCCATCCTATGGGAGGTCACCCATATAAATGGAGGTCACCCATCCTACGAGAGGTTACCCAACCTAAGAGAGGTTAGCCACCCTAAGGGAGGTCACTCATCCTACAGAAGGTCACCCATTATAAGGGAGGTCACCCATCCAACTAGAGGTCACCCATCCTACGGAAGGTTACCAATCCTATGAGAGGTCACCTATCCTAGGGAGGTCACCTATCCTACGGGAGGTCACCCATCCTACAGGAGGTCACTCATCCTACGAGAGGTTATCCATCCTACGAGAGGTCACCCATCCTACGAAGGTTACCCATCCTACGGGATATCACCCATCCTTAGAGAGGTCACCCATCCTAAGGGAGGTCACCCATCCTACGAGAGGTCACCCATCCTAAGGGAGGTCACCCATCCTACGAGTGGTTACCCATCCTAAGAGAGATTACCAATCCAAAAAGAGGCCACCCATCCAAATGGAGGTCACCCATCCTAAGGGTGGTCACCCATACTTTTGGAGGGTAGCCAACCTAAGGGAGGTTACCCATCCTATGAAGGTCACCCATCCTAAGGGAGGTTACCCTTCCTACGGAGGTCACCCATCCGGAGGTTACCTATCTTAGGGCGGTCACCTATCCGGAGATTATCCATCACGTAGGGTGGTTACCCATCATATGAAGGTCACCCATACTTAGGAAGGTTACCCATCCGGAGGTTATCACCCATCCTAAGGGAGGTCACCCATCCTACGGGATATCACCCATCCCACCGGATATTACCCATCCTATAGGTCAGTCACCCATCCTACGGGTGGTCAGCCATCATACGAGAGGTCACCAATCCTATAGGATATCACCCATCCAATAGGATATCACCCATCCTAAGGGAGGTTACCCATTGTATGGAGGTCTTCCATACTTAGGGAGGTTACGCAACCTATGAGAGATCACCCGTTACCCATCCTACGGTCGCCCATCCAAAGGGAGGTTACCCTTCCTAAGGGTGGTCACCCATCCTAAGGAAGGTCACCCATCCTAAGGATGGGTAACCTCCTATAGGATGGGTGACCTCCCGTAGGATAGGTAACCTCCGGATGGGTAACCTCCATATGATGGGTGACCTTCATATAATGGGTGACCTCCCTAGGATGGGTGACCTTTCTTAGGATGGGTGATTTCTCTTAGGATGGGTAACCTCTCTTAGGATGGGTGACCTCCCATATGATGGATAACTTACCTTAGGATGGGTAACCTCGCTTAGGATGGGTAACCTTCCTAGGATGGGTGACCTCCCATAGGATGGGCGACCTCTATTTTGATGGATAACCTCCTTTAGGATGGGTGATATTCCGTAGGATGGGTGACCTCCCTTAGGATCGGTGACCTTCATATGTTGTTTAACCTCCCTTAGGATGGGTAATATCCTGTAGGATAGGTGACCTTTCATAGGATGGGTGTCCTCCCTAGGATAGGTGACCTCCATAGGATGGGTGACCTACCATAGGATGGGTGACCCCCCGTAGAATGGGTAACCTCCATTTGGATGGGTGTTATCTCGTAGGATAGGTAACCTCCCTTGGATGGGTGACCTCCATTAGGATGGGTAACCTTCCTTTATTTGGGTGACCTCCCATATGATTGGTGACCTCCCGTTTGATGTGTGACCTCCCGTAGGATGGGTGACCTCACTAGGATGGGTGACCTCTCTTAGGATGGGTAACCTCTCGTAGGATGGGTGACCTCCCGTAGGATGGGTGATCTCTCGTAGGATGTGTAACCTCCCTTATGATCAGTGGCCTACCTTAGGATGGGTAACCTTAACCTCTTGTAGGATGGGTGACCTACCGGAGGATGAGTGACCTCTAGTAGGATCGGTGACCTACCGTAGGATGAGTGACCTCCCTTAGTATGGGTGGCCTCCTTAGGATGGGTAACCTCTAATAGGATAGGTGACCTTCATACGATGGGTGACCTTCATACGATGGGTGATCTCACGTACGTTAGGTAACCTCCCATAGGATGAATGACCTCCTATAGGATGGGTAACCTACCGTAGAATGGATAACCTCCGTAGGATGAGTAACCTTTCTTAGGATGGGTAACCTCTCGTAGGATGGGTAACCTCCCGTAGGATGGATGATCCCCCATAGGATTGATAACCTCCCGTAGGATAGGTAACCTCCCTTTGGATTGGTGACCTTTCGTAGGATGGGAGCCAATCTTAGGATGTTGACCTCCCGTAGGATGGGTAACCTCACTAGGACGGGTGACCTCCCGTAGGATGAGTGACCTCCCTTAGGATGGGTGATCCCCCATAGGATTGATAACCTCCCGTAGGATGGGTGACCACCCTAAGGATTGGTAACCTTTCGTATGATGGGTAACCACCCTTAGGATGGGTAACCTCCCATAGGATGGGTGACCTTTCGTAGGATGGATAACCTCCCAAGGATCGATGACCTCCCATAGGATGGGTGACCTCCCATACGATGAGTGACCTCCCTTAGGATGGGTGATCCCCCGTAGGATTGATAACCTCCCGTAGGATGGGTGACCACCCTTAGGATTGGTAACCTTTCATAGGATGGGTAACCACCCATACGATGGGTGATCTCCCGTAGGATGGGTGACCTTTCCTAGGATGGGTAACCTCCCTAGGATGGGTGACCTCCCTTAGGATGGGTGACCAACCGTAGGATGAGTTTACCAATCCTACGGGAGGTCACCCATCCTAAGGGAGGTCACCCATCCTATGAGAGGTTACCAATTGTATGGAAGATTTCCCATCCTAAGCGAGGTTACCCATCCTACGAGAGGTCACACATCCAATAGGTCACCCATCCTAAGAGAGGTCACCCATCCAATAGGTCACCCATCCTAAGGGCGGCCATCCATCCTACGGGAGGTCACCCATCCTATGAGAGGTTACCCATCTTATGTGAGGTTTTCCATCCTAAGGGAGGTTACCTATCCTATGTTAGGTCACCTATCCTATGGGAGGTCACCCATCCTTGGGAGGTCACCCATCCTAAGGGAGGTCACCGATCCAATAAAGGTCAGCCATCCTTAGGGAGGTTACCCATACTTAGGGAGGTTACCCAACCTATGAGAGGTTACCCAACCTATGAGAGGTCACCCATACTATGAGAGGTCCCCCATCCTAGGGAGGTCACCCATCCTAGGGAGGTTCCCCATCCTACGAGAGGTCACCCATCCTAAGGAATTTTATCCATCCTATAGGTCACCCATCCTATAGGTCACCTCTATTTGGATGGGTGACCTCCCTTAGGATTGGTTACCTCTCTTAGGATGGGTAACATCTCGTAAGATGGATGACCTCCCTTAGGATGGGTGACCTCTCGTAGGAAGGGTGATATCCCCTAAAATGGATAACATTTGTAGGATGGGTGACCTCTCGTAGGATGGGTGATCTCCCGTAGGATGGGTGACCTTCCTAAGGAGGGGTGACCTCTCGTAGGATGGATGACCTCTCGTAGGATGGGTGACCTCTCATAGGATAGGTGACCTCCCTAGGATTGGTGACCTTTCGTAGGATGGGTGACCTCCCTAGGATGGATGACCTCCCTGGGATGGCTAACCTCCCGTAGGATGGGTAACCTCCGTTAGGATGGGTGACCTAACATAGGATAGGTAACCTCTCTTAGGATGGGTGACCTCCTATACGATAGGTAACCTCTCATAGGATGTGTGTCCTCCCTAGGATGGGTGACCTCCAAAGGATGGGTGACCTCCCTAAGGATGAGTTACCTCCCATAGGATAGGTGACCTATAGGATGGCTGACCTCTCGTAGGATGGATGATATCCCGTAGGATAGGTAACCTCTCAAAGGATGGGTTACCTCCCTAAGGATAGTTAACCACTCTTGGGATGGTGACCTCCCATAGGATGGGTAACCTCCCTAGGCTCGGTAACCTCACTTAGGATGGGTGACCTCCCTAAGTATGGGTGACCTCCCTTAGGATGGGTGACCTCCCGTAGGATGGGAAACCTCTCGTAGGTTGGATAACCTCCCTAGGATGGGTAACCTCCCGTATGATGGGTGACCTCCCTTGGATGAGTGACCTCCATTTTGATGGGTAACCTCCCTTTATATGGGTGACCTCCCATATGATTGGTGACCTCCCGTTTGATGGGTGACCTCGCGTAGGATAGGTGAACTCTCTTAGGATGGGTAACCTCTCGTAGGATGGGTGACCTCCCGTAGGATGGATGATCTCTTGTATGATGGGTAACCTCTCTTAGGATGGGTGTCCTACCTTAGGATGGGTAACCTTAACCTCTAGTAGGATGGGTGACCTCTAGTAGGATCGGTGACCTACCATAGGATGAGTGACCTCCCTTAGAATGGGTGGCCTCCTTAGGATAGGTAACCTCTAATAGGATAGGTGAACTTTATAGGATGGGTGACCTTCATAGGATGGATGATCTCACGTATGATAGGTAACCTCCAGTAGGATGAGTGACCTCCCTTAGTATAGGTAACCTCCCGTAGAATAGGTAATCTTCGAAGGATGAGTGAACTCCCTTAGGATGGGTAACCTCTCTAAGGATAGGTAACCTCTCGTAGGATGGATAACCTCCCGTAGGATGGGTAACCTCTCGTAGGATGGGTAACCTCCTGTAGGATGGTTGATCCCCCATCAGATTGATAACCTCCCTTAGGATGGGTGACCTCCCATAGGATGGGTGACCTCCCTTAGGATGGGTGAACTCCCATAGGATGAGGGACCTCCCTTAGGATGGGTGATCCCCCGTAGGATTGATAACCTTCTATAGGATGGGTGACCACCCTAAGGATTGGTAAACTTTCGTAGGATGGGTAACCACCCTTAGGATGGGTGACCTCCTACAGGATAGGTGACCTTTCATAGGATGGGTGACCTCACGTAGGATGGGTGACCTCCCTTAGGATGGGTGATCCCCGTAGGATTGATAACCTCCCGTAGGATGGGTGACCACCCTTAGATTGGTAACCTTTCGTAGGATGGGTAACCACCCTTAGGATGGGTTACCTCCCGTAGGATGGGTAACCTCCCTAGGATGGGTGATCTCCCTTAGGATGGGTGACCAACCATAGGATGATTTTAACGATCCTACGGTAGGTCACCCAACCTAAGGGAGGTCACCCATGCTATGAGAGGTCACCCATCCAATAGGTCACCCATCATTAGGGATGTTACCCATCCTACGGGAGGTCACCCATCCTACGAGAGGTTACCCATCTTATGGGAGGTTTCCCATCCTAAGGGAGGTTACCCATCCTACGAGAAGTTTTCCATCCTAAGGGAGGATACCTATCCTATGTTAGGTTACCCATCCTACGGGAGGTCACCCATCCTAGGGAAGTCACCCATCCTAAGGGAGGTTACCGATCCTATGAAGGCCACCCATCCTTAGGGAGGTCACCCATACTTAGGATTGTTACCCAACCTATGAGAGGTTATCCAACCTATGAGAGGTCACCCATACTACGAGCGGTTACCCATCCTAGGGAGGTCACCCATCCAAGGGAGGTTACCCATCCTACGGGAGGTCACCCATCCTAAGGGAGGTTCCCCATCCTACGAGTGGTCATCCATCCTAGGGAGGTCACCCATCCTAAGGGAGGTTACTGTAAACTCCCTCGACCAGATTTCAGTAATTTAGGATTAATTTAGACTAAGTAGAATTTGTGCAACTTTTTAAAATTTTATTTATTATATATTATATTGATTGTGCACCTGTTCATTACACAATTGACTAGGGCATCACACTAGCTGTTAACCCTAAATAAATTTCACATTCCTGCTCTAGACTAGTCAGACTACTTTTTCTGTATTTTGTGCAACTTCCAGAAATCTCGTTTGATGCTTCGTTTTAGTCGCACAAATATCGTTACAAACATATGTATTTATTTCCTATTTAATTTTCTGCTCTTTACCCATCTCTGTACCCTAGAGATTTGAGGACCAGTAGGCACCTGATTGCCCAACCAAAAATACGATAATATTCTACTCTAATTATACATCAATTATCGTTTTGACACCGTAGAGAAATTATGACTCTAATAGCCTCTAAATAATTAGTGAACACCGTGCGCAGTATTTATTAAATAATAAATACGATGACTGTATCACCTGCAATATCAGACCCTGCACCTGCCCAGAATCACCCCACACTGTCCAAAACATTTTTCCCCAGCGATTTTCCTCATTTTTGTACAATTTAGAATTTCGGGAAATCAGTATTTAAAATCAAGTAAATTGCGAAATTACGCAAAATACAAATTTTATGCATTTATGCAATTATTGAAAAGTTAGGGGTTTATATGCAAAATTGCATGCTAGGTGGCCAAATCCTATTGGCTAGACCATAGGTGAGTGGGACCCACCCAAAACACCCAGAAAAATCCTGTAGAAATATCCCAAATACCAAATTACCAAAATATCCCTGAAGTTCCACATAATTACAGAATTGCCACTCTCTCAAAACCCTATATAAACCCTAACCCACCCATTCAAATCCTTACAGCCCTTCCCTCCGCCACCTCCGACCACCGCCTCCGACCAAACTCTGCCCAACCCTTCGCCCTGCCACCCTCTCCCCTCCGGCCAAGTCCCACCGCCAGCGCCGCCCTGCTCCGCCGGCTACAGCCCCCGCAACTTCCCCCTCCCCTCACTGTCCACAGCACCACCACCACCCGAACCACCTTCCCCTCCGCCTCCGGCCGTCGCCGACCACCGCCACCCTACCCAACCGCTTCGCCCCGACCTCCTCTACCTACCACCACCACCTCACCTCCCCACGACGCCGCCTCCGGCCGCCCTAGCCCCCGCAGCGACCACCACCCCCTAACCCAAGCTGCTGCCACCCTCACCCCCGACGCCTCTAGCCGCCACCACCACCGCCGTGCACCTCCGCCACCACCCCCAACCTGACCGCCACCCTCCCCTCTTCCAAACCCGCCGCCTGCCCAGCCACCTCCGCCGCTCCTCCGTCGGCCAGCGCCCCCGCAAGCTGCTGCTGCTGCTGCTGCTGTCAGTGGCCACTGCTACTGTTGCTGCTCCTCCGGCCGCCTCCGGCCAGCTCCGCCGCTGTCCTCACGCCGACGACACCGCGTGGGACCCCCCTTGCCACCTGTAAGGTAAAATACACCTATACTATACATAAATACGTATATATCATCTAATACATGAGTATATGTATATAATATATGTATATATATGTATATATATATATATATATATATATATATATATATATGTATATATATATGTATAAATACTATGTATATTTATATATATATCTATATATATATTATGTTATAATATATATACTATTATTATACAGTATATATTATAATATATATTATACTTTATATAGTTATGTATATATATATATTATACTATATATATATAATTATATATGTATATATGTATATATGTATATATGTATATGTATTATGTATATATTATATCATAATTACTATTATGTATATATTTAATTCTGTTAAATATATAAATATATGAGTATACATATATTTATATAACTTGTATATAACATATATATTATACTATGCATTTTTCCATTTATTTATTATTTCTGCATTTAATTTCCTGCACCTATTATATATATATATATATTATCTATATGTATATATATTAAAATACCAGCTGGATAATACAGCTTAATTATATATATATATTATATTTCAATTCTACAAATGTTATTTCAATTTATTTAAATATATATATTGTGCTGGATATTACAGCCTAATTATATATTATTCAGTGGTCGTATATAGACCCTAATAATATTTAATACAGAGATCACCATCGGGCCAAGCTTATCTTATCAGGAGGAGCCTGTAGAGATTCTGGACCGTAGCGAGAAAGTGTTGCGAGGCCAGACTATTCCTCTCGTTCGTGTTGCATGGAGACATCATGCACCAGGTGAATCCACCTGGGAACGAGAAGAGGATATTCGTCAGCGTTATCCCCACCTATTTCCAAACCAGGGTATGTCCAATATTTCAAATTGAATCTTTCTTAATCATCATATGTCCTTAATTAATTTTTCATTTTCATTATATGGTTGTTTTTATTTCGAGGACAAAATATTCTAAGGAGGGTAGATTGTAAACTCCCTCGACCAGATTTCAGTAATTTAGGATTAATTTAGACTAAGTAGAATTTGTGCAACTTTTTAAAATTTTATTTATTATATATTATATTGATTGTGCACCTGTTCATTACACAATTGACTAGGGCATCACACTAGCTGTTAACCCTAAATAAATTTCACATTCCTGCTCTAGACTAGTCAGACTACTTTTTCTGTATTTTGTGCAACTTCCAGAAACCTCGTTTGATGCTTCGTTTTAGTCGCACAAATATCGTTACAAACATATGTATTTATTTTCTATTTAATTTTCTGCTCTTTACCCATCTCTGTACCCTAGAGATTTGAGGACCAGTAGGCACCTGATTGCCCAACCAAAAATACGATAATATTCTACTCTAATTATACTTCAATTATCGTTTTGACACCGTAGAGAAATTATGACTCTAATAGCCTCTAAATAATTAGTGAACACCGTGCGCAGTATTTATTAAATAATAAATACGATGACTGTATCACCTGCAATATCAGACCCTGCACCTGCCCAGAATCACCCCACTCTGTCCAAAACATTTTTCCCCAGCGATTTTCCTCATTTTTGTACAATTTAGAATTTCGGGAAATCATTATTTAAAATCAGGTAAATTGCGAAATTACGCAAAATACAAATTTTATGCATTTATGCAATTATTGAAAAGTTAGGGGTTTATATGCAAAATTGCATGCTAGGTGGCCAAATCCTATTGGCTAGACCATAGGTAAGTGGGACCCACCCAAAACACCCAGAAAAATCCTGTAGAAATATCCCAAATACCAAATTACCAAAATATCCCTGAAGTTCCACATAATTACAGAATTGCCACTCTCTCAAAACCCTATATAAACCCTAACCCACCCATTCAAATCCTTACAGCCCTTCCCTCCGCCACCTCCGACCACCGCCTCCGGCCAAACTCGGCCCAACCCTTCGCCCTGCCACCCTCTCCCCTCCGGCCAAGTCCCACCGCCAGCGCCGCCCTGCTCCGCCGGCTACAGCCCCCGCAACTTCCCCCTCCCCTCACTGTCCACAGCACCACCACCACCCGAACCACCTTCCCCTCCGCCTCCGGCCGTCGCCGACCACCGCCACCCTACCCAACCGCTTTGCCCCGACCTCCTCTACCTACCACCACCACCTCACCTCCCCACGACGCCGCCTCCGGCCGCCCTAGCCCCCGCAGCGACCACCACCCCCTAACCCAAGCTGCTGCCACCCTCACCCCCGACGCCTCTAGCCGCCACCACCACCGCCGTGCACCTCCGCCACCACCCCCAACCTGACCGCCACCCTCCCCTCTTCCAAACCCGCCGCCTGCCCAGCCACCTCCGCCGCTCCTCCGCCGGCCAGCGCCCCCGCAAGCTGCTGCTGCTGCTGCTGCTGTCAGTGGCCACTGCTACTGTTGCTGCTCCTCCGGCCGCCTCCGGCCAGCTCCGCCGCTGTCCTCCCGCCGGCGACACCGCGTGGGACCCCCCTTGCCACCTGTAAGGTAAAATACACCTATACTATACATAAATACGTATATATCATCTAATACATGAGTATATGTATATAATATATGTATATATATGTATATATATATATATATATATATATATATATATATATATATATATATATATATGTATATATATATGTATAAATACTATGTATATTTATATATATATCTATATATATATTATGTTATAATATATATACTATTATTATACAGTATATATTATAATATATATTATACTTTATATACTTATGTATATATATATATTATACTATATATATATAATTATATATGTATATATGTATATATGTATATGTATTATGTATATATTATATCATAATTACTATTATGTATATATTTAATTCTGTTAAATATATAAATATATGAGTATACATATATTTATATAATTTGTATATAACATATATATTATACTATGCATTTTTCCATTTATTTATTATTTCTGCATTTAATTTCCTGCACCTATTATATATATATATATATTATCTATATGTATATATATTAAAATACCAGCTGGATAATACAGCTTAATTATATATATATATTATATTTCAATTCTGCAAATGTTATTTCAATTTATTTAAATATATATATTGTGCTGGATATTACAGCCTAATTATATATTATTCAGTGGTCGTATATAGACCCTAATAATATTTAATACAGCATATATATATACGTATTAAAATTTTGCACTATCTTTTAAATTTACCTAAATATATATCTATCAGTGGATATACCCTGAATATATATGTATTTAAATTCTGCCCTGTCATTTCAATTTATCTATATTATTACCCTGATAAATACTATATTATTTATCGCAGTGGATATACCCTGCTACTATATATTATTACCTGCATTTATCTATTCTATATATATATACTATTATATATATTATATCTATGCCTACTAAATATATATCTATACTATATATATGTATATATATATATGTTGTTTTATATTACAGCCTGGATATTCACGAAACCTATCTGTTTTAAACAGAAACCAACTTCAGCACAGCTAGTGACCCCCTGTCACCAGCACCTTCACAACTGACTGTAAAATCAGGGTTTCAACACTATCAGGGAGTAGGCAAGTATACCTTGCCAAGTTATTGTTTAAATTAAATTATTGATATCTACTTTGTTCTAAAATTCATATACCATGATCACCTGAGACTGTCTTGGGTACAGTCAACTGTTATGTTGACATGATATTACAGACTCTCCAACAGCTGAGAGAATATCCTAATATATTCTCCTAGACCCTATCACGAGAACACGCAACATGGTTGTATTACATATATGGATGTGAGCTGCGTATTTGATTAGCTACCATTACGTATGAACCGCATCACGGATTAGAATAACTCAGGAAAGGTACGACTGGACACTTAGTTTCATTGGGATGGGAAAGATAACTAGTTGACGTATGGGACACCCCCTCCAATAATGTTTCATACCTTCGTACCAGTGATGGTCGATTGCAGAGTTCCCTGAGTCGGGGGCATACGACACCTATACTAGCCAGTCGCCACGATTGGTGAATTACGTCAGCGTATGTCTAGCCACACATTCCCATGCGTACTACTGGATCTTTACTTGCATTTTCACTTAGTATGGTTAACACCCTGTATTTATTTTATTTTCTTTATTCAGTATTTACATTACATGGCATGTCATTTTTTTCTGTATCTTGTTACGTCCCACTGAGGACCTGGTTCCTTGCCAGATCTAGATGAGGCTTTCTACCCCACAGTGTACGGGCCTGATCAGGAGGCCAGATGTGCTGCCGAGGAGGAGCTCGAGGAGACACCCTCAGAGTAGGCTTGACCCTAGATGCTGCTACCTAGAGATGGAGATGTTTTGATCAGATAGACACTGCTTAGTCTATCTGATTTTTTTGCGCTATTATCAGTTTTTGTAGTAGGCTTGTAATCTCACCAGTTGTGTACTGTATCAGACTCAGTTATATATATATATTTCAGCACTTGCTTTTCTGATATTTTGTTGTGGATGAGATAGCTTTACCTGTTCTATACTTGTAGTATTTTAGGACAGCGTAGCACGTCCCTTTGGGTCCATCAAAGTGGATTAAGCCCTTAGTGACGTGTCAGCTGGCCAGTGACACGTGGCCTAGTTCCTGAAATTTTGGGACTGGGGCGTGACAGTTACCCATCCTATAGGTTACGCATCCTATAGGTCACCTCCATTTGGATGGGTGACCTCCCTTAGGATGGGTAACCTCTCTTAGGATGGGTAACCTCTCATAGGATGGGTGATCTCCCTTAGGATGGGTGACCTCTCGTAGGAAGGGTGATATCACGTAGGATGGATAACTTCCGTAGGATAGTTGAACTCTCATAGGATGGGTGACCTCCCAAGGATGGGTGACCTCCCTTAGGAGGGGTGACCTCTCGTAGGATGGGTGACCTCTCATAGGATTGGTGACCTCCCTAGGATTGGTGACCTCTCATAGTTTGGGTGACCTATCATAGGATGGGTGACCTCCCTAGGATGGGTAACCTCCCTTAGGAGGGGTGACCTCTCGTAGGATGGGTAACCTACCTAGGATTGGTAACCTTCCTTAGGATGGGTACCCATCGTAAGGGGGGTTACCCATCCTAACGGAGGTTTCCCAACGTATGAGTGGTTACCCATCCTTAGGGAGGTAACCCATCCTAGGGAGGTCACCTATCCTATGGGAGGTTACCCATCCAAAGGAAGGTTTCCCATCCTTGGGAGGTCACCCATCCTTAGTTAGGTCACCCATCCTTAGTTAGGTCACTCATCTAAAGGGAGGTTACCCATCCTAAGGTAGGTTACCCATCCTATGGGAGGTCACCCATCCAAATGGAGGTCACCCATCCAACGAGAGGTTACCCATCCTAAGAGAGGTTACCAACCCTAAGGGAGGTCACTCATCCTACGGGAAGTTATCCATCCTAAGGGAGGTCACCCATCCTACTAGAGGCCACCCATCCTACGGGTGATTATCCATCCTACAAGAGGTCACCCGTCCTAGGTAGGTTACCCATTATACGGGAGGTCACCCATCCTACGGGAGATTACCCATCCTACGAGAGGTCACTAATCCTACGGAGATTACCCATCCTACGGCATATCACCCATCCTACGAGAGGTCACCAATCCTAAGGGAGGTCACCCATCCTACGAGAGGTTAGCCATCCTAAGAAAGGTTACCCATCCTAAGGGAAGTCACCCATCTAAATGGAGGTCACCCATCCTAAGGGTGGTCACCCATACTTTGGGAGGTTACCCAACCTAAGGGAGGTTACCCATCCGGAGGTTACCCATCACGTAGGATTGTTACCCATCATATGAAGGTCACCCATACTTAGGAAGGTTACCCATCCAGAGGTTATCACCCATCCTAAGTGAGGTTACCCATCCTACGGGATATCACCCATCCTAAGGGAGGTCATTCATTCTACGGGATATCACCCATCCTAAGGGAGGTCAGCCATCCTACGGGAGGTCAGCCATCCTACAGGTGGTCAGCAATCTAACCGGAGGTCACCCATCCTACGGGATATCACCCATCCTACGGAATATCACCCATCCTTAGGAAGATTACCCATCGTATGGAGGTCTTCCATACTTAGTGAGGTTACCCAAATTATGAGAGGTCACCCTTTACCCATCCTACGGTCACCCATCCTAAGTGAGGTTATACATCTAAGGGAGGTCACCCATCATAAGGATGGGTAACCTCCCTTAGGATGGGTGACCTCCCGAAGGATGGGTAAACTCCTCATAGGTAACCTCCATACGTTGGGTGACCTTTATATGATGGGTAACCTCCCTTAGGATTGATGACCTCCCTAGGATGGGTGACCTTTCTTAGGATGGGTGACCCGTAGGATGGGTGATTTCCCTTAGGATGGGAAAACTCTCTTAGGATGGGTGACCTCTTGTAGGATGTGTAACCTACATTAGGATGGGTAATCTCTCTTAGGATGGGTAACCTCCCTAGGATGGGTGACCTCCCATAGGATGAGTGACCTCCATTTGGATGGGTAACCTCCTTAAGATGGGTGATATCCCGTAGGATGGGTAACCTCCCTTGGGATAGGTGATATCCCGTAGGATGGTTGACCTCCCTTAGGATGGATGACCTTCATATGATGGGTAACCTCCCTTAGGATGAGTGATATCCCGTAGGATAGGTGACCTCCCTTAAGATGGGTGACCTCTCATAGGATGGGGGTCCTCCCTAGGATGAAAGACCTCCATAGGATGGGTGACCTACCATAGGATGGGTGACCCCTCGTAGGATGGGTAACCTCCATTTGGATGGATGATATTCTGTAGGATAGGTAACCTCCCTACGATGGAAAACCTCCCTTAGAATGGGTAACCTCCCTAAGGATGGATAACCTCCTAAGGATGGATGACCTATAGGATGGGTGACCTCTTGTAGGATGGGTGACCTCCCTAGGATGGGTAACCACCCTAAGGATGAGTGACCTCCGGTAGTATGGGTGACCTCTCGTAGGATGGGTGACCTCCGAATGGGTGACCACCCATAGGATGTGTAACCTCTCGCAGGATGGATAACCTATATTAGGATGGGTGACCTCCCGTAGGATGGGTGACCTCTGGTAGGATAGGTAACCTCTCTTAGGATGGGTAACCTCCCGTAGGATTTGTGACCTCCTGTAGGATGGCTAACCTCCCTTAGGATGAGTGACCCATCCTAAGGGAGGTCATCCATCCTAGTGAGGTTACCCATCCTACGGGAGGTCACCCATCCCAAGAGACCTCCCTAAGTATGGGTGACCACCCTTAGGATGGGTGAACCCCCGTAGGATGGATAACCTCCCAAAGGATGGATGACCTTCCTAGGATGGGTAACCTCCCATATGATGGGTAACCGCCCTTAGGAAGGGTGACCTCCCTAGGATGGGTAACCTCCATTAGGATGGGTAACCTCCCTTTATATGGGTGACCTCCAACTTGATTGGTAACCTCTTTAAGGATGGGTGACTTCCCTAGGATAAGTGACCTCTCTTAGGATGAGCAACCTCTCGTAGGATGGGTGACCTCCCGTAGGATGGGTGACCTCTAGTATGATGATTAACCTCTCTGAGGATGGGTGACTTCCTTTAGGATGTGTAACCTTGACCTCTAGTAGGATGGCTGACCTACCGTAGGATAAGTGACCTCTAGTAGGATGGGTGACCTACCGTAGGATGGGTGACCTAGCGTAGGATGAATAACCTCCCTTAGGATAGGTGGCCTCCCTAGGATGGGTAACCTCTCATAGGTTGGGTGACCTTCATAGGATGGGTGACCTTCATAGGATGGGTGATCTCACGTATGATACGTAACCTCCCGTAGGATGAGTAACCTCCCTTAGGATGGGTAACCTCCGTAGGATGAATGACCTCCCTTAGGATGGATAACCTCTCTTAGGATGGTTAACCTCCGTAGGATAAGTGACCTACCTTAGGATGGATAACCTCTCTTAGGATGGGTAACCTATCATAGGATGGGTAACTCCCATTAAGATAGGTGACTTCTTATAGAATGGGTAACCTTTCTTGGATGGGTGAGCTCCCTTAGGATGGGTAACCTCTCTTAGGATGGGTAACCTCTCGTAGGATGGGTAACCTCCCTTAGGATGGGTGATCTCTCGTAGGATGGGTAAACTTCCCTAGGATGGGTGACCTCTCTAGGATGGGTAACCTCCTTAGGATGGATGACCTCTCGTAGGATGGGTAACCTCCCTAGGATGGGTGACCTCCCTTAGGATGGATAACCTCCCTAGGATGGGTAACCTCCCTTAGGATGGGTTACCTTCCTAGGATGGACAACCTCCCTAGGATGGGTAACCTCTCGTAGGATGAGTGACCTAACTTAGGATGGGTGACCTACCGTAGGATGGGTAACCTCTCTTAGGATGGGTGACATCCCATAGGATGGGTAACCTCTCTTAGGATGGGTGACCTCCCATAGGATGGGTAACCTCCCGTAGGATGAGTGACCTCACGTATGATAGATGACCTAGGGGCGGTCAGCCATCCTACGGGATATCATCCATCCTAAGGGAGGTTACCCATCCTAGGGAGGTCACCAATCCTACGGGAGGTCACCAATCCTAAGGAAGATTACCCATCCTAGGAAGGTTACCCATCCTACGAGAGGTCACCCATCAAGTCATCAGATCCTCACACATGTATATCATCTACTCATATATTAATATTCATCTCTTATCTACCATAAAATTAATTCTCAAAATAATCGTCAAGGTTTAACTTCTCGATCAACTTAAAAATAATTGCATATACCTCCTCAAAATTAGATACTCAATTATCGAAAAAATTTAATCACTTTTAAAATCCTTATAGCTTTGACTATGTTTATTGAATTGAATTCGAATACTCAAAATTTTAATAACATAAAAATCTTAAATCCTCTAAATTCTTAAAAATTAAAATTCATTCCCACTCTTCAAATTATAAATTTAAATCCTCAAGTATACATATAGATACTCCCAGTCTCTAATACTCAAGGTCCACACAAATACACCAATCTAATTATCATCACACGAAGTACTTACTGTCATTAGCACCTTGCTCAACAATTATTTGATATAGAATCACTAGCACTATTGGTAAGGTAACACTAGCTTCATCATTAGATTATCTCATCAAACTTATCACAAATCATGATCACTTGCACTTTCTATAATACCCATGCTTTACTTCAATCTCAAGGGCAGGCATATGGTTCCATATCTCGATTGATGTATAAGCATATCTCTTAAACCTTTTACAGCCTGTTAAACCATTCTGTGATATATGTCACAACTTTAATTACCAATCTTGATATTTCTTTACTTATGACATCTCATTAAACCCTTTATGCATATACATTTCTTTACTCTTTACACACCCGGTATCAATCATCAATTTGAACATCATGCTCCATTAATCTTTAACACAATTTCTTGATACTTAATTATTTACATAGATCACCCAATTACATAATTTAATGATTATCTAGGACTGGCATGCTGGTTCTGATACTAACTCTTGGAACCTTCACTGATACTCTTACTCCTCTTTCTATAATACCAATACTAATTATAATAACACCTATCATAGAACTATAGCTACAAGGTACTATGCTATGGGTATCTCTAGATTAATGCCTAATGCTCCCATGTCCAACTAAGAAACACTTACAAACTCACAAGTCACACTTAGTCAAACTAATACAAGACAACCAAAATTGCAAGTCACTAATTATCATACTAACAAGGAATCCTCAAAGAAAATAAGCTCAAAAAGAAACTGGATCAAGGACGGAAGGTATCTTTACTGCTAGTAAAGAAAAGAAACGATGGAACAAAGTCCTGGAATAACATAAATAGATAAGTCTTGAGATGATACTTTAAGAACCAATTTAAGATACAACCTGATAATCATACACGTCTGTCAGAAATCATGACACACAGAATCCTCGCCACGCCAGTAAGCATAGATGCGATAAACGACAGGTTCCGTAACTAAGGTATACAACCCTATAATTATGTCATCTAGAATCCTCGCCACGCCAACCGGTATGGCTGCGAGAAACTCTAAATATCATAACTAAAGTATGTACATCCAAGTTAGGTTCCTACGTTCTCGTTACGACAGCTAATATGGCTGTGATAAACTCTAGGTTTCATAACCAAAGTAGACGTTTTACCTTTCTCACTGTCCTCATCAATATATGTCATCAGATGATACCATAAATTCTAGTCCGTAAAATTCATCTCAATATGAAATCAACTCAACAACGATACCAGGAATTAAAGTTAACAACTGGTCAACAAGAATCAAACTCAATATCAACGAGTGAGAACGGACGGAAACAAGGGCGAAGGAATTAAATTGGAAATTATAATAAGATTCTCATGGGGTCATCCCAGGAAATCTTTCAAATAAATTGTGATTGAGTATCCTCTCTCATCCTAGTATCCTATGTCCTATGTCCTATAGCAGGCACGCAGTAGTACAACGAAGACGTCGCACTACCACGACATCGCACAACTTGCGAAGTCTGACCTGCATGGGCCACCACTAAAAATGTGTCACGACCCGCACCCGGTTTAGGGGCACGAGTGCGTGGGTACGTCCAGCCTACGCCGCAGCATCGGCGGTAGAATGCTGTCTAGGTCATGTAACTATCTAATCAAACTCACGTGAATACCCAACTCCATAAGGAGACGTGGATATCATAAAATAATGCTAGAAATACTCAATCACATAAACTAAAGCACGATGAGATATCAAGGCAAGCAAGAAATACAAGACAAGTCTAACGACAAAATAATCATACCTGCAATCATTAACTTCCAATCCCCAAGTGTGTCGGAAACCAGTCTACTAAGGTCACAGTCTGGAAAAATATTTTCCAGTCAGGAAGGAGCAAAGTACATCTCTAAATAGCAGTTCTATATAAATGACATAAACTATGTAGCAGTTCTAGATGGAATATACCAGATGTATGTATAGGTACGAGAAATGTACAATAAAAGAAATACTGGAAGTAAATGCAGGAAAAGAAACAATATGTCAATGAGCAAGAAACCTATGACTAAGTGTGTGAGTACTAGCTTTAACATGTGATCGGCTTGGGAACTTGATCAGGCTGGTTACATGTGATTAGCTATGATTCATGGAAGGTTAGGCTAACCGTTGGTTAGCTATGATGCATGTAGAGGTCAGGCTAATCACACGTAACAGCTATGAAGCATGGAGATGGTCAGGCCGCATCCGACGTGAGATATGGGGTGAGCTATGATGCATGGAAAGTTGGGTATGATCACATATCTACACTAAAATACTCTCCACCCCCGACTGGTATAGTAGATCCAATCATGGTACGCTATGGCACGGGATTTCCTAGGGAGGTAACAAATCTCCCCGGGTCTCAGTGTCTGTACATGCACAAGATATCAAGGAAACAAGTCTTGTACAAGCTACACCATGAATAAGGAATAACATCTCATGACGAGATCCGTGTATACCAATCCGTGTAACCAACGTGTCAAGAACATGGATATTTACACTAGATACAGGGAACATAGGAGATATCATAAATTAGAAACTAATCAGAGAATGTACTCGCCTTGGGTCCTTAGCTGGTAATCACTGATGTCCTGTTCCAGAGTATCCCTGGATGAACCAATAGTCCTATTAACAGATCACAATTATAACACTCGTATCAGATGCTACACTAACACACAATCAAAAACATCGAACTCAGGGCCGTGCCAGGTATGGCTCTAGTCAACTAGGATCATCTAGTAGGGATACATAAAATACATTACTCTTATTAATACTTACAATATTTTATACATGCACCAATTTAAATGTATTTACAATATATATATTCCTTTTAAATACATATTTGATTTATACTAGTTGAACATTATATATGTATACTCATATATATGCCAAAAATACATTTTAGAATATATATATATATAGTCAACATTATCATTTAAATATACTAATACTAATACACCAAATTAAATTTATACTAGCATATACTTTTTATTAAATAGATATTATATAAAAATAAACCAATATATATATACACTAAGTAGATGTATATAAATATATTCATATACCAAAATATGTTTATACATATATATATAGGTACACATATTTATACCAAAATGTATTAAATTACTATATATTTTACCAATATATAATTATACCAAAATAATACATATTTAATACACATTTCCTATATGAAAAATACAATACAATATTCAACATATATCATTTAAATACGTACATACTAATTTATCAAATACATACATTATATATTAACATACACTATACTATACATTAATATATACAAATACATATACCCATATTTAAAACATTAATTAAATAACTACTATTTATATACATATACGTATATACGTATGTATATATATATACATACATATATATATATATATAAACAAGGAAGGAAGAGGGAGAGGGAGAGGGGGAGAATTGCTTACTGAAGTTGGGCTGGCCGAAAAATGGTCGGGGCTCGCCGGAAAGCGGCTCGGGAAGAGGGGAGTAGTGGTGGTGGTAGTGTAGATGCTGGAGATGGGGGTTGTCGAGCAGCCGGGGCCGAGCACAACAGGGAGGAGGAGTCGTCCGCTGGTCGGTGATGTAGGAGGCCGGTAGGGAGATGTCGGCCGGCTGTACACAGCAGGGTGGGCTGCGGGGGACTCGGAGGCTGGCTGATGGTGGGAGAGCAGTGGAGCGCCGGCGCCGGAGTTACAGGGAGTCGGGGAGCACAGGGGCTCGGGGCTAGGCCGGTTGCGGTGCTGCGCCGGAGGGGAAGTGATCCAGGGAGGAGCTCGGCTGAATGGGAGTGGTGGTGATGTTGGGTTGGCCGCCGGGCCGGAGTGCTCGGCTGACCGGAGCACTGAGAGGAAGTCGGGGAAGAAGCAGCGGGATGGGGAGTTGGTCGCCTGAACAGTGGCCGGGCTGGCCGGAATAGAGCCTAAGGGATGGGTGTGATGGTTCCCCCCCCTTTCTCCATTTTGAATTTCAAATTCAAAAATAAAAGAAGGAGAAGAAGAAGGGAGGAAGAAGAAGAAGAAGAAAAGAGAAGAAGAAGGGAAGAAATTTCTTCCCACGTTGGAGAGAGGGAGGTGGAGCTTGTGAGTAGGTGGGGAAACCTAGGTTTTCTAGGGATTAGGGTTTGATGTAACATTAAATAGGAGAGGTGTGGAAATGAAGGGTGGTGATTGACCCCCCTCAAATGTGGTCCAGATTTGACATGAGGGAAAAATAATTCATGTAGGAATGAGGGTGAGGTTTAGTAAAAATTAATAGGGCTCCCTCATTGGTTTAAACAAATGGGTGTTGACACCAAAATGCAAATGTGCAAATTAGCCCCCTTAAATTTGGGTATTTGCACAGACGCATAAAATGACAAAAATTTGGCTGGCGATTCGGTGTCCGGTGTTTTGTAGGGTCAGGGGGCACTGTAAGTTTGGTATGGGCTCAAATAGCAGGGCACTGGAATTAAATTGGGATTTTCAGAATTGGTTAAAATAGTATCCTCAATTTAATTAGAATTAAATGCAAGTTGTGTTCTAAAATTAATTAGGATACATGGGGCCAAAATCAGGTCAGGTCATCAATACCAATAATGAAGAAGACTCAGAACAGGATATTACCCTAATTTGGGCCGCACGAAAAATAGGTCAAGATTGCCTCCAATTTTCGATTGGAACGCACAACGATACAAAATAGGAATTTATTAAATAACGTCCGTGACGATTTTTGTGCGGCCAGAAATAATGTACAGAGAGCATAATTATGAGTTGCAAAAATAGAAGAATGGAAGGCGGGCATGTCTAGGGCAAGATTGTGAAATTTGTTGGAAGACAAAAGTCAGGGTACTGCTCCAAATATCGAAGCAAAGGCAATGCGCAATAATTAAATAAATTACGGTAATTTATTACAATCTCCAATAAATAAATTATAAATAAAACAATTAATTACATAATTCCATAATTCGGACAGGTGTTCCTTTACTGGGCTTCTAGGTCAATCTGCTAGCTAAAAATAAATAAACACTGCATCTAATACTATATTTAATTACACACCACTTAATTATTTAATTTAATATACCCATCACGCAATTACTAAATTGTAACTACAATAATATTAAATATTATAAAAAGTCAAAAATACCCCGGTTTTTGGAACGTGGTAGTGACAACGAGAGGTCACCCATTTTGTGGGAGGTCACCAATCCTACGAGAGGTTACCCATTCTAAGAGAGGTCACCCATCCTAGGGAGGTCACCCATCCTACAGGAGGTCACCCATCATATGGGAGGTCACCCATCTAAAGGGAGATTACCCATCCTATTGGAGGTCACCCATCCTAGGGAGGTCACCAATCCTAAAGGAGGTTACCCATCATATTTTAGGTTACCTATCCTAGGAGGTCATCCATTCTATGGCAGGTTACCCATCCTAAGGAAGGTCACCCATCCTAAGGGAGGTCACCCATACATAGGGAGGTCATCCATCCTAAGGGTGGTTACCCATCCTAGGAGGGTTACCCATCCTTAGGGAGGTCACCCATCCTATGAGAGATTACCCATCCTACGGGATATCACCATTCCTACGAGAGGGCACCAAACCTATAGGTCACCCATCCTTAGGGAGGTCACCCATTCTATGGAGGTCACCCATCCTAGGGAGGACACCTATCCTATGAGATGTTACCTATCATATAGGAGGTCATCCATCCTAAGAGAGGTTACCCATTCTATGAGAGGTCACCCATCTTACGGGAGGTCACCCATCCTTCTAGAGGTTACCCATCCTACGAGGGGTTACCCATCCTACGGGAGATCATCCATCCGGATGTTACCTATCCTATGAGAGGTCACCCATCCTACCGGAGGTAACCCATCCAAAGGGAGATTACCCATCCTAGGGAGGTCACCCATCCTACGAGAGGTCACACATCCTATAGGTCACCCATCCAATGGGAGGTCACCCATCCTAAAGGAGGTGACCCATCCTACGGGTTATCACCCATCCAAATGGAGGTTACCCATCCTACGGGGGATCACCCATCCTATCGGAGGTCACCCATCCTATGGAGGTCACCCATCCTAGGGAGGACACCCATCCTATGAGAGGTTACCTATCATATAGGAGGTCACCCAAGGTAAGAGAGGTTACCCATCGAGAGGTTACCCATCCTACGGGAGGTCACCCATCCTACTAGAGGTTACCTATACTACGAGAGGTTACCCATCCTATGGGAGGTCACCCATCCGGAGGTTACCCATCCTATGAGAGGTCACCCATCCTAAAAGAGGTTACCCATCCTAGGGAGGTTACCTATCCTTAGAAAGAACTCCCATAGGATGGAAAACCTCCCTTAGGATGGGTGACCTCCCGTAGGATGGGTGACCTCTCATAGGATAGGTAACCTCCATTTGGATGGGTGACCTCCCGTAGGATGGGTGACCTCCCGTAGGATGGGTGTCCTCCCTTAGGATGGGTAACCTCTCGTAGGATGGGTGACCTCTCATAGAATGGGTAACCTCCCTTAGGATGGGTGACCTCCCGTAGGATGTGTAACCTCCCTAGGATGGATAACCTCTCGTAGGATGGGTGACCTCCCATAGGATGGGTAACCTCCCTACGATGGGTAACCTTTCTTAGGATTGGTGACCTCCCTTATGATGGGTGACCTCAATTTGGATGGATGACCTCTCGTAGGATGGATAACCACCGGTACGATGGGTAACCTCCATGAGGATAGGTGACCTCCCTAGGTTGGGTGACCTTCATATGATGGGTAATCTCTCTTAGGATGGGTGACCTCCCCTAGGATAGATGACCTATAGGATGGGTGACCTCTCGTAGGATGGGTAACCTCCCTAGGATGGATAACCTCCCTAAGGATGGGTGACCTCCCCTAGGATGGGTGACCTATAGGATGGATGACCCATCCTAGGAAGGTTACCCATCCTACGAGAGGTCACCCATCCTATGAGAGGTTACCCATCCAAAGAGAGGTCACCCATCCTGCGAGAAATCACCCATCCTAAGCAAGGTCACCAATCCTACGGGAGGTTACCCATCCGACAGGAGGTTACCCATCCTACAAGAGGTTACCCATCCTAGGGAAGTCAACCAACCTAAGGGAGGTTACCCATACTTAGGGAGGTTACCAAATCACATAGGGAGGTCACCCATCCTACGAGAACCCATCCTACAGGAGGTTACCCATCCTAAGGGAGGTTACCCATCCTAGGAAGGTTATCCATCCTACGAGAGGTTATCCATCCAAATGGAAGTTACCCATCCTAAGGGAGGTTCCCCATCCTACGAGAGTTTACCCATCCTAAGGGAGGTTACCCATCATACGGGAGGTTACCCATCCAAGGGAGGTCCCCAATCCTATAGGAGGTCACCCATCCAAATGGAGGTTACCCATCCCAGGGAGGTCACCCATCCTACGGGAGGTCACCCATCCTAAGGGAGAACACCCATTCTATGGAGGTTACCCATCCTACGGGAGCACCCATCCTACGATAGGTCACCCATCCTAGGGAGGTTATCCATCCTAAGAGAGGTCACCCATCCTATGGAGGTCACCCATCCAAATGGAGGTTACCCATCATATAGGTTGTCACCTATCCTACGAGAGGTTACCCATCCTATCGAAGATCACCCAACCTACAGGAAGTCACCCATACTAAGGAGGTAACCCATCCTATGAAGGTTACCCATCGAATGAGGTTACCCATCCTATGAAGGTCATCCATCCTAATGGAGGTTATCCATCCTATGAAGCTCACCCAACCAAATGGAGGTTACCCATCCAAGGGAGGTTACCTCGCATAGGATGGGTGACCTTCATAGGATGGTTGACCTCTCATAGGATGGGTAACCTCTATTTGGATGGGTGACCTTCATAGGATGGGTAACCTTCCTTAATATGGGTGACCTCTATATGATGGGTGACCTTCAAAGGATGGGTAACCTCCCTAGGATGGGTAACCTCTCTTAGGATGGGTAACCTCTCGTAGGATGGGTGACCTCCTATAGGATGGGTGACCTCTCGTAAGATGTGTAACCTCCCGTAGGATGAGTGACCTAACTTTGGATGGGTAACCTCCCAAGGATTGGTAACCTCCCTTAGGATGGGTGACCACCCTTAGGATGGGTATCTCCCTTAGGATGTGTGACCTCCCATTGGATGGGTGGAAGGTTACCCATCCTACGGGAGGTCACCCATCCTACGGAAGGTCACCCATCCTAGGGAGGTCGTCCATCCTACAGCAGGTTACCCATCCTAGGGAGGTTACCCATCCTACGAGCTGTTACCCATCCTACGGGAGGTCACACATTATTAGGGAGGTTACCCATCCTACGGTAGGTCACCCATCCTAATGGAGGTCACCCATCTTAGGGAGGTTACCCATTCTACGAGAGGTCACCCATCCTACGGGAGGTTACCCAACCAAATGGAGGTCACCCATCCTACGGGCGGGTACCTATCCTACGAGAGGTCACCCATCCTATAGGTCACCTATCCTATGGGAGTTCACCCATCCTTAGGGAGGTCACCCATCCCAAGAGAGGTTACCCATCCTAAGAGAGGTTACCCATACTACGGGAGGTCACCCATCCTACTAGAGGTCACCCATCCTACGAGAGGTTACCCATCCTAAGGGAGGTTACCCATCCTAGGCAGGTTACCCATCCTACGAGAGGTCACCCATCCTACGGAAGGTTACCCATCCAAATGGAGGTCACCGATCCTACGAAAGGCTACCCATCCTACGAAAGGTCACCCATCCTATAGGTCACCTATCCTATAGGAGGTCACCCATCCTTAGGGAGGTCACCCATCCTAAGAGAGGTTACCCAACCTACGGGAGGTCACCCATCCTATGGGAGGTCACCAATCCAAAGTTAGGTCACTCATCATACGGAAGGTTACCCATCCTAGGGAGGTTACCCATCCTATGAGAGGTCACCCATCCTATAGGTCACCCATCCTAGGGGAGGTCACCCATCCTTAGGGAGGTCACCCATCCTAAGAGAGGTTACCCAACTTAAGGGAGGTCACCCATCCTACGGAAGGTCACCCATCTTACGAGAGGTCAGCCATCCCAAGGGAGGTTACCCATCCAAATAGAGGTTATCCATCCTAGGGAGGTCACTAATCCTAGGGAAAGTTAAGTCACCCATCTTACGAGAGATCAGCCATCCCAAGGGAGGTCACCTATCCTACGAGAGATCAGCCATCCCAAGGGAGGTCACCCATCCTAATAGAGGTTACCCATCCTACCGGAGGTCAGCAATCCCGAGGGAGGTTACCCATCCGGAGGATACATATCCTAGGGAAAGTAATGTCACCCATCATACGAGAGGTTACCCATCCAATGAGAGGTCATCCATCCCAATGGAGGTTATCCATCTAAATGGAGGTTACCAATCATATAGGAGCTCACCCATCGTACGGGAGGTCACACATCCTACTGGAGGTCACCCATCCGGAGGAAGGTGACCCATCCTACGGGAGGTCACCCATCCTAGAACGGTTAACCAACCTAGGGAGGTCACCCATCCAAAGGTAGGTCACCCATCCTATGGGAGGTCACCCATCCGATGGTAGGTCACCCATCAAAAGGAGGTTACCCATCCTATGAAGGTCACCCATCCTAAGGAGGTTACCCATCCTACGGGAGGTGACCCATCCTAAGGGAGGTTACCCATCCAAATAGAGCTTACCCATCCTAGGGAGGTCACTAATCCTAGGGAAAGTTAAGTCACCCATCCTACGAGAGATCAGCCATCCCAAGGGAGGTCACCTATCCTACGAGAGATCAGCCATCCCAAGGGAGATCACCCATCCTAATAGAGGTTACCCATCCTACCGGAGGTCAGCAATCCCGAGGGAGGTTACCCATCCGGAGGATACATATCCTAGGAAAAGTAATGTCACCCATCATACGGGAGGTTACCCATCCAATGAAAGGTCATCCATCCCAATGGAGGTTACCTATCTAAATGGAGGTTACCTATCATATATGAGCACACCCATCGTACGGGAGGTCACACATCCTACTGGAGGTCACCCATCCAGAGGAAGGTGACCCATCCTACGGGAGGTCACCCAACCTAGAACGGTTAACCAACCTAGGGAGGTCACCCATCCAAAGGTAGGTCACCCATCCTATGGGAGGTCACCCATCCGATGGTAGGTCACCCATCAAAAGGAGGTTACCCATCCTATGAAGGTCACCCATCCTAAGGAGGTTACCCATCCTACGGGAGGTGACCCATCCTAAGGGAGGTCACCCATCCTATGGTAGGTCACCCATCCTATAGGGAGGTCACCCATCCTATGAAGGTCATCCATCCTACGGGAGGTTACCCATCCTATGAAGGTCACCCATTGTAAGGGATGTTACCCATCCTATAAAGGTCATCCATCGTATGGAGGTTACCCATCCTACGGGAGGTCACCCTTTCTACAGGAGATCACCCATCATACGATAGGTTACCCATCCTAGGAAGGTTACACATCCTAATGGAGGTCACCTATCCTACGAGAGGTTACCCATCCTAAGAGAGGTTACCCATCCTAATGGTAGTTATCTATCCTAAGGGAGGTCACCCATCCAAATAGAGGTTATGCATCCTACGAGAGGTCGCCCATCCTATAGGTCACCCATCCAATGGGAGATTACCTATCCTAGGAAGGCCACCCATCCTTAGGGAGGTCACCCATCCTAAGGGAGGTTACCCATCCTATGGGTTATCACCCATCCTAGGGAGGTTACCCATCCAAATAGAGGTCACCCATCCAACGAGAGGACACCCATCCTAAGGGTGGTTACCCATCCTAAGGGAGGTCACCCATCCCAAGGGAGGTCACACATCCAGAGGTTACCCATCCAAATGGAGGTCACCCATCCTACAAGAGGTTATCCATCCTAAGGGAGGTTACCCATCCTAGGGAGGTCACCCATCCTAAGGGAGGTTAACTATCCTATGGGAGGTCACCCATCCTAATGAGATTACCCATCCTAAGGGTGGTTATCCATCCTAAGGGTGGTCATCCATCCCAAGGGAGGTCACTTATCCTAAGGAAGGGTACCCATCCTATGAGAGGTTACCCATCCTAAGGTTACCCATCCTAAGAGAGGTTAACCATCCTAGAGAGGTCACCCATCCTAAGAGAGGTTACCCATCCTAAGGAAGGTTAACCATCCTAAGGGAGGTTACCTATCCTTACGAGAGGTCACCCATCCTAAGGGAGGTTCCCCATCCTTACGAGAGGTCAGCCATCCTAATGGAGGTTACCCATCCTACGGAGGTCACCCATCCTAAGATGGGTAACCCATCCTAAGATGGGTAACCCATCCTAAGAGAGGTTATCCATCCTACGAGAGGTTACCCATCTAAGAGAGTTTACCCATCCTATGGAGGTTACCCATCCTACTAGAGGTTACCCATCCTAAGAGAGGTTAGTTAACCTCCCGTAGGATGGTTAACCTCCCTTAGGATGGATGACAACCCATAGTATAGTTAACCTCCTGTAGGATGGTTAACCTCCCTCCCGTAGGATGGGTAACCTTCATATGATAGGTAACCTCCATTTGGATGTGTGACCTCCCTTAGGATGGGTAACCTCTCTTAGGATCGGTATTCTCTTTTAGGATGGGTGACCTCCCTAAGGATGGGTGACCTCCCTACGATGGGTAACCTCTCTTGGGATGGGTGATCCCTAGGATGGATAACCTCCCATAGGATGGGTGACCTCCGGTAGGATGGGTTACCTCCCTAGGATGGATAACTTTTCTAGGATGGGTAACCTCCCTTGGGATGGCTGACCTCCTATAGGATAGGTAACGTCCGTTAGGATGGGTGACCTAACTTAGGATGGGTGACCTCCCATAGGATGAGTAATTTCCTTTAGGATGGGTGACATCCCTTAGGATGGGTAAACTCCTATAATATGGATAACCTCCGGATGGGTGACCTCTCGTAGGATGGGTGACCTCCCGTAGGATGGGTATCCTCCCAAGGATGGGTAACCTCCCTTACGATGGGTAACCTCCCGTAGGTTGGGTGATCTCCTGTAGGATGGGTAACCTCAATTAAGATGGGTAACCTCCCGTAGGATGGGTGACCTAACATAAGATGGGTGACCTCCCATAGGATGGGTGACCTCCCTTAGATGGGTGGCCTCTCTTGGGATGGGTAACCTCTAATTGGATGGGTGACCTCCCTAGGATGAGTAACCTCCTTTAGGATGGGAGACCTCCCTAAGTTGGGTAGCCTTCCTACGATGGGTAACCTCCCTTAGGATGGGTGACCTCCCTTGGATGAGTAACCTCCCTTAGGATGGGTGACCTTCCTAGGATAGGTAACCTTCCTAGGATGGGTAAACTCCCATAGGATGGGTGACCTCCCTAGGATGGGTGACCTCCCTTAGGATGGGTAACCTCCCTAGGATAGGTGACCTCCCTAGGATGGGTGACCTTTCTTAGGATGGGTAACCTCCATTGGATGGGTGATCTCTCGTAGGATGGGTAACCTCCCTAGGATGGATAATCTTCCTTAGGATTGGTGACCTTCCATAGGATTGGTGACCTCCCTAGGATGGGTAACCTCCCTTATGATGGATGATATCCCGTAGGATGGCTGACATCCCCTAGGTCATCTATCATATATGAGGTCACTCATCCTACGGGAGGTTACCCATCCTACGGGAGATCACCCATCCTAAGGGAGGTTACCTATCCTACGGGAGGTCACCCATCCTAAGTTAGGTCACTCATCCTATGAGAGGTTACCCATCCTAAGGAGGTTACCAATCCTAGGAAGGTCACCCCTCCTACGGGAGGTCACCCATCCTAAGGGATGTTACCCATCCTAGGGAGGTTATCCATCCTAAGGGAGGTCACCTATCCTAGGAAGGTTACCCATCCTACGAGAGGTGACCCATCCTAAGGAGTTTACCCATCCATTGAGAGGTTACCCATCCTAGGGAGATTACCCATCCTAGGGAGGTCACCCATCCTAGGGAAGTTTACCAATCCTACGAGAGGTCACCCATCCTAAGGGAGGTTACCCATCCTACGAGAGGTTACCCATCCTAAGAGAGGTTACCCATCCTAAGGAAAGTTACCCATCCTAGGGAGATTACCCATCCTAAGGGAGGTTACCGATCCTGGGGAGGTTACCCATTCTACGAGAGGTCACCTATTCTAATGGTGGTTACCCATCCTATGATAGGTTACCCATCCTAAGAGAGGTTATCCGTCCTAAGGTAGGTCACTTATCCTATAGAGGTTACCAATCCTAAGAGAGGTTACCCATCCTAAGGGAGATCACTCATCCTACGGAGGTTACCCATCCTAAGTGAGGTCACTCATCCTACGGGAGGTTACCTATCATACGTGAGATCATCCATCCTATGAAGGTCACCCATCCTATGAAGGTCACCAAACCTATGATAGGTTACCCTTCCTAGGGAGGCCACCTATGATAAGGGAGGTTATTCATCCTACGGTAGGTCACCCATCCTACTAGAGGTCACTCATCCTATGGTAGGTCACCCATCCTACAAGAGGTCAAGGTTACCCATCCTAAGGGAGGTCACCCATCCTCAGAAAGGTTAACCATCCTACTAGAGGTCACCCATCCTATGGGAGGTAACCCATCCTATGAGAGGTTGCCCATCCTAAGAGAGGTCACCCATCCTAGGGAGGTCACCCTTCCTACAGGAGGTTACCAATCATATGGGTGGTCACCCATATAAAGGGAGGTTATCCATTATAATGGAGGTCACCCATCCTAGGGAGGTCACCCTTCCTAAGGGAGGTTACCCATCATACGGGTGGTTAACCATCCTAGGGAGGATATCCATCCTATGGAAGGTTATCCATCCTATGGGAGGTGACCCATCCTAAGGAAGGTCACCCATACTTAGGGAAGTCACCCATCCTAAGGGAGGTCATCCATCCTAGTGAGGTTACCCATCCTACGGGAGGTCACCCATCCCAAGAGACGTTACCTATCCTTAGAGAGGTCACCCATCCCATCAGAGGTTACCCATCCTACGGGATATCACCCATCCTACGTGAAGTCGGCCATCCTATAGGTCACCCATCGTATGGGAGGTAACCCATCCTTAGGAAGGTCACCCATCCGATGGAGGACACCCATTCTAGGGAGGACACCCATCCTATGAGAGGTTACCTATCATATAGTAGGTCACCCATCTTAAGAGAGGTTACCCATCCTATAAGAGGTTACCCATCCAACGAGAGGTCACCCATCCTACTAGAGGTTACCAATCCTACCAGAGGTTACACGTCCTATAGGAGGTCACCCATCCCGAGGTTATCCATCCTACGGGAGGTCACCCATCCTACGGGAGGTCACTCATCCTAAGGGAGGTTACCCATCCTACGGGAGGTCACCCATCCTACGGGAGGTCACCCATCCTAAGAGAGGTTACCAATCCTATGAGAGGTCACCCATCCTACGGGAGATCACCCATCCTACCAGAGGTTACCCATCCTACGAGAGGTTACACATCCTACGGGAGGTTACCCATCTGGAGGTTACCCATCCTATGAGAGGTCACCCATACTACGGGAGGTCACTCATCCTAAGGGAGGTTACCTATCCTAGGGAGGTCACCCATCCTACGAGAGGTCACCCATCCTATAGGTCATCCATCCTTTGGGAGGTTACCCATCCTTAGGGAGGTTACCCATCCTAAGGGAGGTTGTCCATCCTAGGGAGGTTACCTATCCTACAGGATATCACCCATCCAAATGGAAGTTACCCATCCTACGAGGGGTCACCCATCCTATGGTAGGTCACCCTTCCTATGGAGGTCTTCCATCCTAGGGAGGACACCCATCCTATGAGAGGTCATCCATCCTAAAGGAGGTCACCCATCCTACAGGATATTACCCATCCTAAGGGAGGTTACCCATCATATGAAGGTCATCCATCCTAAGGGAGGTCAACCATCCTACGGGATATCACCCATCCTAAGGGAGGTTACCCATCCAACGGGATATCACCCATCCTAAGGGAGTTTACCCATCCAAATGGAGGTCACCCATCTTATGGGAGGTCACCCATCCTAGGAAGGTTACCCATCCTAAGAGAGATTACCCATCCTTAGGTAGGTTACACATCTTACAAGAGGTCACCCATCCTAAGAGAGGTTACCCATCCTAAGGTAAATCACCCATCCTACGGGTCATCCATCCTAAGAAAGGGCATCCATCCTAGGGAGGTCATCCATCCTAAGGAAGGTTACCAATTATATGAAGGTCACCCATCGTATGAAGGTTACCTATGCAGAGTTTACCCATCCTACTAGAGGTCACCCATCCTAAGGGAGGTTACCCATCCTTAGGATCGGTAACCTCCCTTAGGATGTTTAACATCCCTTAGCATGGGTGACCGTAGGATGGGTAAAAGGTGACCTCTCATAGGTTGGGTAACCTCACTAAATATGGAAGACCTCCATACAATGGGTAATCTTTCTTAGGATGGGTGATATCCCGTAGGATGGGAGATAACCCGTAGGATGGGTGTCCTCTGGTTGGATGGCTGACCATCTGTAGAATGGTTGACCTCCCATTGGATGGCTGACCTCCCTTAGGATGGGTGATATCCCATGGAATGGGTGACCTTCCTTAGGAAGGGTGATATCCTGTAGGATGGGTGATAACCTTCAGATGGGTAACCTCCCTTAGGTTGGGTAACCTCCCTAAGTATGGGTGACCACCCTTAGGATGGGTGAGATCCATTTGGATGGGTGACCTCCCTTAGGATGGGTAACCTATCTTAGGATGGGTAACATCTCGTAGGATGGGTGACCTCCCTTAGGATTGGTGACCTCTCGTAGGATGGGTGATATACCGTAGGATGGGTAACCTCCGTAGGATTAGTGACCTCTCATAGGATGGATAACCTCCGGTAGGATGGGTGGCCTCTAGTATGATGGGTGACCTCCCATAGGATGAGTGACCTCACTTAGGGTTGGTAACCACTCTTAGGATGGGTAACCTCTCGTAGGATGGGTGACCTCCATTTGGATGGGTGACCTCCCATAGGATGGGTAACTTACCTTAGGATAGGTAACCTCCAGTTGGATAAGTGACCTAACTAAGGATGGGTGACCTCCCTAAGGATGGGTGACCTCCCTAGGATGGGAAACCTCCCTTTGGATGGGTAACCTCCCATAGGATAGGTGACCTCCCTAGGATGGGTAATCTCCCTAAGGATGGGTGACCTCTCATAGGTTGGGTAACCTCCCTTAGGATAGGTACCCATCCAATTGAGGTTACCCATCCTTAGGGAGGTTACCCATCCTAGGGAGGTTACCCATCCAACGGGATATCACCCATCCTACGAGAGGTCACCCCTCCTAAGGGAGGTTATCCATCCTAGGGAGGTCACCCATCCTATGATAGGTCACCCAAAATATAAGAGGTCACCAATCCTAGGGAGGTCACCAATCCTATGAGAGGTCACCCATCCTACGAGAGGTCACCCATCCTACGAGAGGTCATCCCTCCTAAGGGAGGTCACCCATCCTATGAAGCTTATCCATCCTACAGGATATCACCCTTCCTACGAGAGGTCATCCATCCTAAGGGAGGTCACCCATCCTATGAGAGGTTATCCATCCTAAGAGAGGTTACCCATCCTAAGGGAGGTCACCCATCCAAATGGAGGTGACCTATAGGATGGGTGACCTATAGGATGGGTAACCTCCCTTAGGATGGGTGATCTCCCTATGATGGGTGACCTCTCGTAGGATAGGGAACCTCTCTTAGGATGGATGACCTCCCGTAGGATGGGTAACCTCTCATAGTATGGGTAACCTCTCATAGGTTGGGCAACCTCTCATAGGTTGGGTAACCTTCCTAAGTATGGGTGGCCTCCCTAAGGATGGGTGGCCTTCATAGGATCGGTAACCTCCCTTAGGATGGGTGACCTCCCTAGGATGAGAGACCTCCTGTAGGATGGGTGACCTAACATAGGATAGGTATCCTCCCTTAGGATGGAAAATCTCTCGTAGGATGGGTAACCTCCCTTAGGATGGAAAACCTCCGATAAGATGGGTAACCTCTCGTAGGATGGGTGACCTCCCGTAGGATGGATGACCTCCCTTAGGATGGGTGACCTATTGGATGGGTGACCTATCATAGGATGGGTGACCTCCCTTAGGATGTGTGACCTCCCGTAGGATGGGTAAACTCGTCCTACGGTTGGTCACCCATCCTAAGGGAGGTCACCCATCTTAGGAAGGTTACCCATCCTACGAAAGGTCATCCATCCTACGGGAGGTCACCCATCCTAAGGGTGGTTACCCATCCTACAAAAGGTTACCAATCCTAAGGGTGGTCACCCATCCTACATGAGGTTATCAATCCTGCGGGGGATCACCCATTCTAAGAGAGGTCACTCATCCTACGGGAGGTCAGCCATCCTATGAAAGGTCACCCATCCTGTGGGAGGTCACCCATCCTAAGGGTGGTTACCCATCCTACAAAAGGTTATCATTCCTTAGGGTGGTCACCCATCCTATGGAAGGTTATCAATCCTATGGGGGATCACCCAACCTAAGGGAGATCACTCATCCTATGGGAGGTCACCCATCCTCGGGAGGTTACCCATCCTATGGGAGGTCACCCATCCTAAGGGTGGCTCCCATCCTACAAAAGGTCACCAATCCAAAGGAAGGTTGTCAATCCTATGGGGGAACACCCATCCTACAGGAGGTTACCCATCCTACGAGAGGTTATCCATCCTAAGGGAGGTCACTCATCCTACGGAGATTACCCATTCTATGGGAGGTTACCCATCCTAAGGGAGGTCACTCATCCTACAAAAGGTTATCTATCATACGTGAGATCACCCATCCTATGAAGGTTACCCATCCTATAAAGGTCACCTATCCTATTAGAGGTTACCCATCCTAAGGAGGCCACCCATCCTAATGGAGGTCACTCATCCTACGGTAGGTCACCGATCCTACTAAAGGTCACTCATCCTCCGGTAGGTCACCCATCCTACTAGAGGTTAAGGTTACCCATCCTAAGGTTTTTAACCCATCCTAAGAGAGGTTACCCATCGTACGAGAGATCACCCATCCTACGGGTGGTCACCCATCCTACGAGAGGTTACCCATCCTAAGAGAGATCACCCATCCTACGGAAGGTCACCCATCTAACGGGAGGTCACCAATCATAAGGGAGGTCACCCATATAAAGGGAGGTTATCCATTCTAATGGAGGTCACCAATCCAAGGGAGGTCACCCATCATATGGGAGGTTACCCATCCTAGCAAGGTCATCCATCCTATGTCAGGTTATCCAACCTACGGGAGGTCACCCATCCTATGAGAGGTTACCCATCCTACGGGATATCACCCATCCTACGAGAGGTCAGCCATCCTATAGGTCACCCATCCTATGGGAGGTAACCCATCCTTAGGGAGGTAACCCATCCTATAGAGATCACCGATCCTAGGGACGACACATATCCTATGAGAGGTTACCTATCATATATGAGGTCACCCATCCTAAGAGAGGTTACCTGTCACGACCCGTACCCGGTTTAGGGGCACGAGTGCGTGGGTACGTCCAGCCTACGCCGCAGCATCGGCGGTAGAACGCTGTCAAGGTCTTGATACTATCTAACTAATGTCACGCAAGCATCCAATCTACATAAGGAGGCACGGATGACACAAATAAATTGAACACATACTCAATCACAGGATTACAGCATGATAAGATTTCGAACAGAATTAAATACAACACAACATAAGTCAACAAGTAAAATTCTAACTCAACAATATCCAAGTCTCATCAAAAATGCCGGAGATAAATCCGGTACCAAATAGACTGTTAAAAGAACTAACTAAAAATAGTAATTTCCAGCTAGACCTCCTGGAATCACAACTACTATCAAGTCTGCAGCTACTCACCATATGGTCCAATAAGTGTCGGACAGCGGTCCTCTATGGCATAGTCTGGAAAAATATTTTCAGTCAGGAAGGAGCAAAGCAACACTCTCAAATAACAGTTCCATTAATTGATAATATCTATAATACAATAAAACATGTCATGCTAGCTACTGAGAAGACAGTGAAATAAATGCAATGGCAATTTAAGAGAGACAGGCAATGTAAAGAGACATGCAAAATAGGCAATGAGATACAGTCAGTGCATATAAGAAAATGAAAAGAACAAGGAACAATATCATATACGGGTGATGTAGTATATGATTTAAAATAGGGAACTGTAATATATTCTAAGTGTTTGAAATAGTAGCTTCAAAATGTGATCGGCTTGGGAACATGTACGATAGCTACAGGGCCTGGCTAATCATGGGTGAAGAGCATGATTAACACTTACAATTTCTATACTACAATAAGAGGTTATGATCACATTTCTTACTAACTACTTCCCCGCCCCCAACTAGTACTGTGGATCCAACCATGACATGTCACGATACACGAGCAAGTCAAGTCTATCATGTACGATGTCTAAATATACATGTCGTGTACAATGTCAATACGATAATCAAGGTAACATCTCATGACTGCAGATCCAAGCTATACTAGTCCGTGTAGCACAGTGTCAAAGATTCAGATGTAACATTTCATGATTGTTGAATTTATAGAAATTATCAAGAATTGGAAATTATCAGAGAATGTATTTGCCTTGGGTCCTTAGCTGGTATTTATGGATGTCCTGTTCCAGAGTATCCCCTGGGTAAACCAACAGTCCTAAAAACATATCACAATAACACTTGTATCAGGGGCTATACTAACACACAATAGAAATACACTGGCCTTAGGGCTACGCTAGGTACGGTAGGGGTCATCTACTAGATAGGCCAACTATATATATATTAATATCCCTTAATTACAATAATAGCTATATATACACTTTAAATAAAACTAATACCTATATGTACATACAAAATATCTCCAATTAAATACAACTACAAAAATACATGTATATATTATAAAAATGTACTAAGGGTTTATACAAAAATATATATACACATATGTCAATTGAACAATAAGAGATATATATATTTATACCAAAATAGTACGTATACTATTATATTTTATATACTAAAATACATCTTGTATCAATACCAATCAGATATATATTTATAATTATACCAGAATACACACATTAACATATATTATATGTATACATTTAAATTAATACCCATATATATTTAATACGTATTATAATAAATACATTTTAATATACATATATAGAAAATAGAGAAAATACGCAAGATATATATATATACACTAAGAAGAAATACACTATATACATTAACATATATAATAAAATAAATAATTATACATATACTAATTTAAATTACACTAGTCTACGTAGTTATATATACCAATTTATATTAAATATATACGTATACACATATACGTACGTTTTAACATTAATTTAATACATAACATACATATACATATACAATTTAATTATATATTGAAATACGCTAAGTAGATAAATAAAATACATGTATACCCATTTTATTAAAAATATATTAAGTACGTACGAAATATATTTTTATACGTACACCAATATTATATGTACTATTAAACATTAATTAAAATAATATTATACACATAAACCTACACATTAATATATACAAATACATATTCATGTATTTACACCATTAATTAGATAATAATATTTATATACATATACGTATATACATATGTATATAAATATATACATACATATATATATATTTACCAAAATAAATTAAATACATGCACTTACATTAATCATATATAGCTATACATTTATATCTACAAATACACATACAGAATATATACAATTATATGTACGTATTGCATATATTAGCTACATATACATATATATATATATATATATATATATATATATATATATATATATATGTGAAGAAGGAAAGAGGGGGGAAGAGGAGGCTTACTGTGATTGGGGTCGGAGCCTCGCCGGAGTGCTGTTCAGGAGGAGGATGGCCTTGCAGCGCCTGCCGGGGTCGGGGAGGAAGAGCAACGGCGAGGAGGATGCTTGGGGTCGGCCTCGGCCGTCGGGCTGGAGGAATGGGGGGAAGGAGCAGTCGTCGGGGAGAGGGCCGCCGGGCTGGATGCAGCAGGGAGATGGGAGGAGTCGCTCGGGTGGCTGACCGGGCCGCCGGAGGGAGACGAGTCGGGCTGTGTGTTGAGGAGGAGCAGGAAGCGGGGAGTTTGCCGGAGTGGAGAATCGACAGGATGGAGGAGATGGTGATGGGGTTGCCGGAGTGGGGAACCGCCGGCCGGAAGGATGAACACAGGGAGTCGGGGGACTGATCGGCGGAGGGAGAAGAGTAGAGGCGGAGGGAGTCGGGGTTTGATGGAGATGGTGGTGGATGTTGGGTGCAGCAGCCGCCGTGGAGAGCTGTCCGGCGGGGGTGCGCAGGAGCGGGGCCGGCCTTGGGAACAGGAACTGTGCGGGGGTTGGCCGCCGGCTGAAGGGGGACTGTGCGGGAAGATGGAAGTGGTGGAGCAGCGCCGCCGGGCTTGATGGGGGAGGCCGGAGGAGCTCGACAGCAGGGAGCCGCCGGAGTGCTGCGGGCTTGGCCGGGGAGAGGGCCGCCCGCCGGAGAACCGTGAAGTCGGGTCAGGGGAAGTCGGCCACCGTGCACAGGGAACAATGTTCCCCCCTAATGATTTTTAAATTCAAAATGGATTCAAAAACAAGAATAAAGAAGAAGAAGAAGAAGAAGAAGAAGAAGAAGAAGGAAAGGAAAGAGAAAAGAAAGGAAGAAGGAGGAAAGAAATTACATACGTATGAGAGAGGGGATGTGGAGACTTGAGGAATTTTGGAGGCTTGTGAGGTGGGGGAAAACCTAGGTTGTCTAGGGAGTAGGGTTTGATGTAGACATGATATTATATAGGATGAGGGGATTTTGATGGAGGGTTGTGATTGCATCCCTTGAATGGGTGGCCAGGATTTCATGAAGGGAAATAATTCATGTAGGGATGAGGGTTTTTAATTAAAAATTAATAGGCTCCCTCATTGGTTTAATCAATGGGTGTTGACACCAAAAATGCCAATTTGTAATTTAACCCCCTTAAATTTGGGAAATTGCACAAACACATGAAATGACGAAAATTTGGCGGGCGATTCAGTGTCCGGTGTTTTGTAGGGTCAGGGGACGCTGTAAGACTGGTACGGGCTCAATTAACAGGGCACTGGAATTAAATTGGGATTTTAGAATCAGATAAAATAGTATCCTCAATTTAAATAGAAATAAATGCAAGTTGTGTTCAACAATTAATTAGGAGTACATGGGGCCAAAATCAGGTCAGGTCATCAATACCAAAAATGAAGAAGACTCAGAACAGAATATTACCCTAATTTGGGCCACACGAAAAATAGGTCAAGATAGCCTCCAATTTTCGATTGGAACGCACAACAATACAAAATAGGAATTTTAAAAATAACGTCCGCGACAATTTTTGCGCGGCTAGAATTAATGCACAAAGAGCATAATTACGAGTTGCAAAAATAGCAGAATTGAAGGCGGGCATGTCTAGGGCAAGATTGTGAAACTTGTTGGAAGACAAAAGTCAGGATACTGCTCCAATTATCGAAGCAAATGCAATGCGCAAAAATATTAAATAAAAATACAGTAATTAATTACACCTCCAATAAATTAATTCTAAAATAAAACAATTACCCTCAAAATTCCATAATTCCGACAGGTGCTCATCTACTGGCTTCTAGGTCAAGTCTACCATCACAAACACAATAAACACTGTCTATAATATAATATATTAAAGTACACATTACACAGTTATTTAATTTAAATATATACTATTCATGCAATTATTTAATCATAACTACAATAATATTAAATATTGTAAAAAGTTGAAAATACCCCTGTTTTTGGAATGTGGTAGTGACAAGTCTACCCACCTTAAAAGAATTTCGTCCTCGAAATTTAAAATCCTCATATTAGTGTTTAATCATACACATTATATTTCCCTCAAAATTTAAATCCATTAACCAGGAAATCAGGTTATAATCCGCAATGTCTTTTCACAAATAAAATTTCTGTAATTATTTCATTCCTGAAAAATCCTCGAAAAATCAAAGTCCATTTGTCAAAATTTTCGTGAAAGTTTTGAGTTAATAATTCAATACCCGGAATTTAATATCCACTCCTCAAAATACTCAACAATATGATATTTAAGGATTCTCCAGATGTGACATCCAAATATAAAGTTCTAAAATTCATAACTTGCAATTAAATAAATACATTGATAAATCTCCCAAATTTCCAAATTAATAACCAACTTAAACATGTCATAATCTTTCCTGGAATTAATTAGCCACCAATTATGCAATGTTAATTTCTTAACCATTTATTTAAATCAATATTTATCCTCAAATTTTAATCATCTTGTTCCTCTTGTCAAGTAATAACCTCTTCATGAATCTTTACTACAGTCAACACCAATAATCACGGTCTAAGAAAATTCTACCTATAGTCATACCACATACAATCTAGGGGGAACATACATGGTTATGGTCTCATTTGTTATGGTGTTGCAGTCTATGTATCAGGGGTACTACTAACTACATTCTAACAAGAAAATCATGCATACAACTATTGTACTAAACAATCAATCAAATAGGTAGGAACAGAATAAAGGAAAGAACAGAAACTGCTAACATATTACCTGCAATATCGGTCTCCTCGACCGTCATCGCAAATGCCCGCCCTGCCGGGGTGGTTCCCTTTGCGGGTGCTGAGCAATATACGGTTCCACAGGTAACCTAACTGGATCTCTATAATCTGAAGCTGCGTATTGGCTGAGAAGATAAGGGGCTAGAAGACAATCCCTTACTCGATGTCCCGCAGCACCGCAGTGCAAACAAAGTCCTAGCCTCGTTCTACAGCTCTCCCAAAGGTGACCTGGTTTCTTACAGAAATGACAAGTCTGCTGTGTCTCTCTTGGAGGCTGTTGCTGATTCCGCTCAACACGGACTGGTGCCTGGTACTGTTGTTGATGCTGATACGCCCATGGATGTTGCTGGATAGGAACTGGTGCTAGGTACTGCGGTGGATGCTGAAATGTCCATGGTTGTTGCTGAATATGTAATGGTACTTGGTACTGCTGTTGGTGCTGAATACGAGGATGCTTGGTTGGTCCTGGGCTACCATTCGTATCTCCAAAAGCATTGTGACTCCTCTTAGGCCTGAGATCCAGATCCTCTTCTGCAATCTGGGCATCCATCAAGATAGCCTCAAAGGTAGCGGTACGACGACCAGAAGTGCGCGACTTAATCTCTCTTGTCAGTCCCTTTCTAAATTTTCGGGCTCGATCTCCTGGGTCTCGAATCATGGACGATGCAAAACGGCTCAATCTACAGAATTCTGCAGCGTACTCGTCGATCGACATGTTTCCTTGAACCAAGTCATGAAACTGACTTTCCAAGGTTCCCAATGCCACGTCGGGAAAGAACTTCTCCTTGAAGAGTTCCTTGAAGGTCTCCCAAGTAAGTCCTTGTGCAGTAATTCTCGGCTCCGTGCGATACCACGTGAGTGCGATATCGAACATCTGACTGCCAGCGGCTTCTATCTGCAAGTTCTCCGGAATCTGGGTCAATCGCAGGCTTCTCTCTATATCCTCTAGCCAGTCGTCAGCGTAGAGTATCCCTTCGATGCCTTTAAACTCTCGAGGCATCATCCTCTTGAAATCCACTATAGTGCCTGATCTCTGCTGCTGGCCAGGAAACTGCTGGTACTGTGCTACTCTCTCCAAAGCTTGGAGAGTCACTTGATGAGTATTCTCCATGTTTTCTTTCATCAGCTCGGTTTGTGCCTGGTACGCTTCTGCTTGCACCCTCTGATCCTAAGCTTGAACTCGCTGAGCATCTGCCGTCACTCTCTAGGCATCTACCATGCCTTGGATCAAGGTAAACATCTGCGTTCCATCAATGGGCAAACCTCCAGGAAGCGGAGTCGGTGGAGGAGGAAGGTTGTCCGTCACAGCTGCGGCAATCTTCTTAACAGGTGGAGGAGGAAGGTCCCCGATAGGTGCAGACACACCTACGTGCATCGGAGATGTAGGAGGAACTACGGATGTCTGTCCATCAGGTAGAGAGGTGGCAGACCCCTCTAAAGCTGATATTCCCGCTCTCATAGACCTTGTCTGCGGCGACATCCTGAAGACAGATCCCAAAGAATCAATTTAGGCAAAATGCGACATCATCAAGGAAGGACAGTACAGTTCTAAAGAAGCAACATTCAAGATAAATAGATTGGAATAACATTCCTAGTTGTGATTGCATAGGTCAAAGATGCATCCATGGTATGATATCTCTATCCCCTAGGTATCACAGTTCTATCACAAACACTCTCACTGCTAGCTTCCTTACCTACTGCAACAGTTGATGCTAGTTATTCTTATCACCCAAGTGCATATCAAATGCAACACTCTTTACTAAATACTGCTCTCTCTAATACAATCTTAAATGGACACCCAAGTCAGTGGGCAGTGAGATCTCAATCATGCTCAAGCCAACAGATCCTTACACATGCATCTTATATACTTATATACTAATATATCTCTCTCACTATAAAATTCTTTCCTCAAATAAAATTCCTCAAAATAACTCCTCGAAATAAATTTACAGTAAAAATGCATACACTTTCCTCAAGGTTAATTATTTAAATACTGAAATAAAACTTAATCACATAAAATCCTTACAGACTTGTCTAGGTTTATTGAATCAAATCTGAATTCCTCAAAATAAATTTTTAATAGCTATATTTCAACTCCTCAATTTCAAAGTTTTTGCAATTCATTGAAATCTTCAAAATAAATTTTAATAACAATCTCAATCTTCTCAGAATCCTAAAATTTGAAATTCATTTTCAATCTTTAATTAAAAATTTAAATCCACCTTCTGTAGTCCAATAGCTCTAATGTTAATCATTCTCACTGTCCTCATCGACATGCGTCATCAGGTAATACCATAAATCAGTCTATAAATTCATCTTAATATGAAATCAACTCTATAATGAAGCAAAAATCCTAATTAAATAACTAATCAATAATAATCAATCAATATCACAAGTGAGAATGGACGGAACAAGGGGATGATTTAAATTAGAAATTTTAACAAGATTCTCATGGGTCATCCCAGGAATCTCTCAAGGAATTGTGATTGAGTATTTGCTCTCGTCCTAGTATCCTATGTCCTAGATTCTATAGCAGGCACGTAGTAGTATAACAAGGATGTCACACTACTACGACATCGCACAACTCGCGAAATCTGACCTACATGGGCCACCACTAAAAATATGTCACGACCCGTACCCGGTTTAGGGGCACGAGTGCGTGGGTACGTCCAGCCTACGCCGCAGCATTGGCGGTAGAACGCTGTCAAGGTCTTGATACTATCTAACTAATGTCACGCAAGCATCCAATCTCCATAAGGAGGCACGGATGACACAAATAAATTGAACACATACTCAATCACAGGATTACAGCACGATAAGATTTCGAACAGAATTAAATACAACACAACACAAGTCAACAAGTAAAATTCTAACTCAACAATATCCAAGTCTCATCAAAAATGCCGGAGACAAATCCGGTACCAAATAGACTGTTAAAAGAACTAACTAAAAATAGTAATTTCCAGCTAGACCTCCTGGAATCACAACTACTATCAAGTCTGCAGCTACTCACCATATGGTCCAATAAGTGTCGGACAGCGGTCCTCTAAGGCATAGTCTGGAAAAATATTTCCAGTCAGGAAGGAGCAAAGCAACTGTAATATATTCTAAGTGTTTGAAATAGTAGCTTCAAAATGTGATCGGCTTGGGAACATGTACGATAGCTACAGGGCCTGGCTAATCATGGGTGAAGAGCATGATTAACACTTACAATTTCTATACTACAATAAGAGGTTATGATCACATTTCTTACTAACTACTTCTCCGCCCCCAACTAGTACTGTGGATCCAACCATGACACGTCACGATACACGAGCAAGTCAAGTCTATCATGTACGATGTCTAAATATACATGTCGTGTACAATGTCAATACGATAATCAAGGTAACATCTCATGACTGCAGATCCAAGCTATACTAGTCTGTGTAGCACAGTGTCAAAGATTCAGATGTAACATTTCATGATTGTTGAATTTATAGAAATTATCAAGAATTGGAAATTATCAAAGAATGTACTTGCCTTGGGTCCTTAGCTGGTATTTATGGATGTCCTGTTCCAGAGTATCCCCTGGGTAAACCAACAGTCCTAAAAACATATCACAATAACACTTGTATCAGGGGCTATACTAACACACAATAGAAATACACTGGCCTTAGGGCTACGCTAGGTACGGTAGGGGTCATCTACTAGATAGGCCAACTATATATATATTAATATCCCTTAATTACAATAATAGCTATAAGTATAAATATATACACTTTAAATAAAACTAATACCTGTATGTACATACAACATATCTCCAATTAAATACAACTACAAAAATACATGTATATATTATAAAAATGTACTAAGGGTTTATACAAAAATATATATACACATATGTCAATTGAACAATAAGATATATATATATTTATACCAAAATAGTACGTATACTATTATATTTTATATACTAAAATACATCTTGTATCAATACCAATCAGATATATATTTATAATTATACCAGAATACACACATTAACATATATTATATGTATACAGTTAAATTAATACCCATATATATTTAATACGTATTATAATAAATACATTTTAATATACATATATAGAAAATAGAGAAAATACGCAAGATATATATATATACACTAAGTAAAAATGCACTATATATATTAACATATATAATAAAATAAATAATTATACATATACTAATTTAAATTACACTAGTCTACGTAGTTATATATACCAATTTATATTAAATATATACGTATACACATATACGTACGTTTTAACATTAATTTAATACATAACATACATATACATATACAATTTAATTATATATTGAAATACGCTAAGTAGATAAATAAAATACATGTATACCCATTTTATTAAAAATATATTAAGTACATACGAAATATATTTTTATACGTACACCAATATTATATGTACTATTAAACATTAATTAAAATAATATTATACACATATACCTACACATTAATATATACAAATACATATTCATGTATTTACACCATTAATTAGATAATAATATTTATATACATATACGTATATACGTATGTATATAAATATATACATACATATATATATATTTACCAAAATAAATTAAATACATGCACTTACATTAATCATATATACCTATACATTTATATCTACAAATACACATACAGAATATATACAATTACATGTACGTATTGCATATATTAGCTACATATACATATACATATATGTATATATATATATATATATATATATATATATATATATATATATGTGAAGAAGGAAAGAGGGGGGAAGAGGAGGCTTACTGTGATTGGGGTCGGAGCCTCGCCGGAGTGCTGTTCAGGAGGAGGATGGCCGAGCAGCGCCTGCCGGGGTCGGGGAGAAAGAGCAGCGGCGAGGAGGATGCTCGGGGTCGGCCTCGGCCGCCGGGGCTGGAGGAATGGGGGGAAGGAGCAGTCGTCGGGGAGAGGGCCGCCGGGCTGGATGCAGCAGGGAGATGGGAGGAGTCGCTCGGGTGGCTGACCGGGCCGCCGGAGGGAGACAAGTCGGGCTGTGTGTTGAGGAGGAGCAGGAAGCGGGGAGTTTGCCGGAGTGGAGAATCGACAGGATGGAGGAGATGGTGATGGGGTTGCCGGAGTGGGGAACCGCCGGCCGGAGGGATGAACACAGGGAGTCGGGGGACTGATCGGCGGAGGGAGGAGAGTAGAGGCGGAGGGAGTCGGGGTTTGATGGAGATGGTGGTGGATGTTGGGTGCAGCAGCCACCGTGGAGAGCTGTCCGGCGGGGGTGCGCAGGAGCGGGGCCGGCCTTGGGAACAGGAACTGTGCGGGGGTTGGCCGCCGGCTGAAAGGGGACTGTGCGGGGAGATGGAAGTGGTGGAGCAGCGCCGCCGGGCTTGATGGGGGAGGCCGGAGGAGCTCGACAGCAGGGAGCCGCCGGAGTGCTGCGGGCTTGGCCGGGGGAGAGGGTCGCCCGCCGGAGAACCGTGAAGTCGGGTCAGGGGAAGTCGGCCACCGTGCACAGGGAACAGTGTTCCCCCCTAATGATTTTTGAATTCAAAATGGATTCAAAAACAAGAATAAAGAAGAAGAAGAAGAAGAAGAAGGAAAGGAAAGAGAAAAGAAAGGAAGAAGGAGGAAAGAAATTACATACGTATGAGAGAGGGGATGTGGAGACTTGAGGAATTTTGGAGGCTTGTGAGGTGGGGGAAAACCTAGGTTGTCTAGGGATTAGGGTTTGATGTAGACATGATATTATATAGGATGAGGGGATTTTGATGGAGGGTTGTGATTGCATCCCTTGAATGGGTGGCCAGGATTTCATGAAGGGAAATAATTCATGTAGGGATGAGGGTTTTTAATTAAAAATTAATAGGCTCCCTCATTGGTTTAATCAATGGGTGTTGACACCAAAAATGCCAATTTGTAATTTAACCCCCTTAAATTTGGGAAATTGCACAAACACATGAAATGACAAAAATTTGGCGGGCGATTCAGTATCCGGTGTTTTGTAGGGTCAGGGGACGCTGTAAGACTGGTACGGGCTCAATTAACAGGGCACTGGAATTAAATTGGGATTTTAGAATCAGATAAAATAGTATCCTCAATTTAAATAGAAATAAATGCAAGTTGTGTTCAATAATTAATTAGGAGTACATGGGGCCAAAATCAGGTCAGGTCATCAATACCAAAAATGAAGAAGACTCAGAACAGAATATTACCCTAATTTGGGCCGCACGAAAAATAGGTCAAGATGGCCTCCAATTTTTGATTGGAACGCACAACGATACAAAATAGGAATTTTAAAAATAACGTCCGCGACGATTTTTGTGCGGCTAGAATTAATGCACAAAGAGCATAATTACGAGTTGCAAAAATAGCAGAATTGAAGGCGGGCATGTCTAGGGCAAGATTGTGAAACTTGTTGGAAGACAAAAGTCAGGATACTGCTCCAATTATCGAAGCAAATGCAATGCGCAAAAATATTAAATAAAAATACAGTAATTAATTACACCTCCAATAAATTAATTCTAAAATAAAACAATTACCCTCAAAATTCTATAATTCCGACAGGTGATCATCTACTGGCTTCTAGGTCAAGTCTACCATCACAAACACAATGAACACTGTCTATAATATAATATATTAAAGTACACATTACACAGTTATTTAATTTAAATATATACTATTCATGCAATTATTTAATCATAACTACAATAATATTAAATATTGTAAAAAGTTGAAAATACCCCTGTTTTTGGAATGTGGTAGTGACATTACCTATCCTATGTTAGGTCACCCATCCTAACGGAGGTTACCCATCTTACGGGAGGTCAGCCATCCCAGGGAGGTCACCCATCCTAGGGAAGTCACCCATCCTTGGGAGGTCATCCATCCTATGATAGGTCACTCATCCTACGAGAGGTCATCCAACCTACGAGAGGTCACCCCTCCTTAGGGAGGTCACCCATCCTAGGGAGGTCACCCATCCTATGGAAGTTCACCCATCCTACGAGAGGTCACCCATCCTACAAAGGTTATCCATCCTAGGGGATATCACCCTTCCTACGAGAGGTCACCCATCCTAATGGAGGTCACCCATCTTACGAGAGGTTACCCATCCTAAGAGAGGTAACCAATCAGAATGGAGGTCACCTATCCAAATTGAGGTGACCTATAGGATGGGTGATCTATAGGATGGGTAAACTAACTTAGGATGGGTGGCCTCTCGTAGGATGGGGAACCTCCCTTAAGATGGGTGACCTCCCGTAGGATGGGTGACCTCCCTAGGATGGGTGACCTCCCTAGGTTGGGTGACCTCTCATAGTATGGGTAACCTCTCATAGGTTGGGTAACCTCCCTAAGTATGGGTGACCTCCCTAAGGATGGGTGACCTTCATAGGATCGGTGACCTCCCTTAGGATGGGTGACCTTCCTAGGATGGGTGACCTAACATAGGATAGGTAACCTCCCTTAGGATGGAAAACCTCTCATAGGATGGGTAACCTCCCTTAGGATGGAAAACCTCTTATAAGATGGGTAACCTCTCGTAGGATGGGTGACCTCCCGTAGGATGGGTGGCTTCCCTTAGGATGGGTGACCTATTGGATAGGTGATCTCTCATAGGATTGGTGACCTATTGGATGGGTGACCTCTCGTAGGATGGGTCCCTTAGGATGGGAAACCTCTCATAAGATGGGTCCCTTAGGATGGGAAACCTCTCGTAAGATGGGTAACCTTTAGTAGGATGGGTGACCACCCTTAGGATGGGTGACCTCCCATAGGATGGGTAAACTCATCCTACGGTTAGTCACCCATCCTAAAGGGGGTCACCCATCCTAGGGAGGTTACCCATCCTACGAAAGGTCACCCATCCTATGGGAGGTCAACCATCGTATGGGTGGTTACCATCCTACGAAAGGTTACCAATTTTAAGGATGGTCACCCATCCTACGGGAGGTTTTCAATCCTATAGGGGATCACCCATCCTAAGGGAGGTCACTCATCCTACGGGAGGTCACCCATCCTACGGGAGGTTACCCATCCTAGGGGGGTTACCCATCCTATGAAAGGTTACCAATCCTATAGGAGGTCACCCATCCTAAGGGTGGTTACCCATCCTACAAAAGGTTACCAATCCTTAGGGTGGTTACCCATCCTACGGGAGGTTATCAATCCTATGGGGGATCACCCATGCTAAGGGAGTTCACTCATCCTACGGGAGGTCACCCATTCTAGGGAGGTTACCCATCCTAAGAGTGGCTCCCATCCTATGAAAGGTCACCAATCCAAAGGGAGGTTACCCATCCTATGGGAGGTTATCAATCCTATGGGTGATCACCCATCCTACGGGGGGTTACCCATCCTACGAAAGGTTACCCATCTTAAGGGAGGTCACTCATCCTACGAAGGTTACCCATTCTACGGGAGGTTACCCATCCTAAGGGAGGTCACTCATCCTACGGGAGGTTACCTATCGTACGTGAGATCATCCATCCTATGAAGGTCACCCATCGTATAAAGGTCACCTATCCTATTAGAGGTTACCCATCCTAAGGAGGCCACCCATCCTAAGGGAGGTCACTCATCCTACGGTAGATCATCGATCCTACTAAAGGTCACTCATCCTCCGGTAGGTCACCCATCCTACAAGAGGTTATGGTTACCCATCCTAAAGAAGGCCACCCATCATAAGAGAGGTTACACATCCTATATGAGATCACCCATCCTACGGTAGGTCACCTATCCTAAGAGAGGTTACCCATCCTAAGAGAGGTCATCCATCCTAGGGAGGTCACCCATCCTACGAAAGGTCACCCATAAAATGGGAAGTCACCAATCATATGGGAGGTTACCCATATAAAGGGAGGTTATCCACCCCAATGGAGGTCACCCATCCAAGTGAGGTTACCTATCCTACGGGATAACACCCATCCAAATGGAGGTTACCCATCCTACGGGGGGTCACCCATCCTATGGGAGGTCACCCATCCTATGGAGGTCACCCATCCTAGGGAGGACACCCATCCTATGAAAGGTCACCAATCCTACTGGATATCACCCATCCTAAGGGAGGTTAAACATCATATGAACATCACCGATCCTAAGGGAGGTAACCCATCTTACGGGATATCACCCATCCTAAAGGAGGTTACCCATCCAAATGGAGGCTACCATCCAATGGGAGGTCAACCATCCTAAGGAGGTTATCCATCCTAAGAGAGATTATCCATCATACGAAAGGTCACCCATCCTAAGAGAGGTTACCCATACTTAGGGAAATCACCCATCCTATGGGTCACCCATCCTATAAAAGGTCACCCATCCGAGGGAGGTCACCCATTATATGAAGGTCACCCATCTTATAGAGGTCACCCATCCTACGGGAGGTCACCCATCCTATGGAAGGTTACCCATCCTTAGGATTGGTGACCTCCCTTAGGATAGGTGACCACCCTTAGGATGGTTAACCTCCCTTAGGATGGGTGATCATAGGATGGGTAACTGGTGATCTCTCATAGGTTGGGTAACCTCCCTAAGTATGGAAGACCTGCATACGATGGGTAACCTCCCTTGGGATGGGGATATTCCATCGGATGGGTGATATCCCGTAGGATTAGTGACCTCCCGTAGGATAGCTGACCACTCGTAGGATGGGTGACCTCCCTTAGGATGGGTGATATCCAGTGGGATGGGTGACCTCCCTTAGGATGGGTGATATCCCGTAGGATGGGTGACCTCCCTTAGGATGGGTGATAACCTTCGGATGGGTAACCTCCATAAGTATGGGTGACCTTCATATGATGGGTAACCACCCTACGTGATGGGTAACCTCCGAATGGGTGACCTCCCTAGGATGGGTAATCTCCGGATGGGTGACCTCTCGTAGGAAGGGTAACCTCCCTTAGGATGGGTGACCTTTATAGGATGGGTAACCTCCCTTAGGTTGGGTAACTTCCATAAGTATGGGTGACCACCCTTAGGATGGGTGACCTCTATTTGGATGGGTGACCTCCCTTCGGATTGGTAACCTCTCTTAGGATGGGTAACCACTCATAGGATGGGTGACCTCCCTTAGGATGGGTGACCTCACGTAGGATAGGTGACCTCCCGAAGGATGGGTGACCTATCTTAGGATGGGTGATATCCCGTAGGATGGATAACCTCCGTAGGATGGGTGACCTCTCATAAGATGGATAACCTCTCGTATGATGAGTGACCTCCTGTTGGATTGGTAACCTCCCATAGGATAGGTAACCTCCCTAGGATAGGTGACCTCTCATAGGATTGGTAACCTCCCGTAGGATGGGTGAACTCTAGTTGGATGGGTGGCCTCCCTTAGAATGGGTGACCTTCCATAGGATGAGTGATCTCCCTTAGGGTAGCTAACCTTTCTTAGGATGGGTAACCTCTCGTAGGATGGTTGACCTCCATTTATATGGGTGACCTCCAATAGGATGGGTAACCTACCTTAGGATGGGTAACCTCCCTTAGGATGAGTGACCTAACTAAGGATGGGTGACCTCCCTAGGATGGGTGACCTCCGTAAGGATGGGTGACCTCCCTAGCATGGGTAACCTCCCTTTGGATGGATAATCTCCCATAGGATGGGTGACCTCCATAGGATGGGTAACCTCCCTTAGGATGGGTGAACTCCGTTAGGATGGGTACCCATCCTATTGATGTTACCCATCCTAAGGGAGGTTACCCATCATAGGGAGGTTACCCATCCTAAAGGATATCACCCATCCTACAAGAGGTCACCCCTCCTAAGGGAGGTAACCCATCCTAGGGAGGTCACCCATCCTACGGGAGGTCACCCATCCTACGAAGGTTACCCATCCTACGGAATATTACCCATCCTACGAGAGGTCACCCATCCTAAGGAAGGTCACCCATCATAAGGGAGGTTACCCATCCTAAGAGAGGTTACCCATCCTTAGGGATGTCACCCATCCAAATAGAGATGACCTATAGGATGGGTGACCTATAGGATGGGTAAACTCCCGTAGGATGGGTGACCTCCCTAGGATGAGTGACCTCTCATAGGATAGGGAAGCTCCTTTAGGATGGGTAACCTCCCTAGGATGGGTAACCTCTCATAGGATAGGTGACCTCTCATAGGTTGGGTAACCTCTCATAGGTTGGGTAACCTTCCTAAGTATGGGTGACCTCCCTAAGGATGGGTGACCTTTATAGGATCGGTAACCTCCCTTAGGATGGGTGACCTCCCTAGTATGGGTGACCTCCCGTAGGATGGGTGACCTAACATAGGATAGGTAACCTCCTTTAGGATGGGAAACCTCCCTAGGTAACACATCCTACGGGAGGTCACCCATCCTAGGGAGGTTACCTATCCTACGAAGGTCACCCATTCTATGGGAGGCACCCATCCAAATGTTGGTAACCCATCCTACGTAAGGTCACCAATCCTAAGAGAGGTCACCCATCCTACGGGAGGTTATCAATCCTACGGGGGATCACCCATCCTAAGGGAGGTCAATCATCCTACGGTAGGTCACCCATCCTAGGAAGGTTACCCATCCTACAGGAGGTCACCCATCCTAAGGGTGGTTACCCATCCAATGAAAAGTCACCAATCTAAAGGGAGGTCATCCATCAATCGATTGGTTATCAATCCTACAGTAGATCACACATCCTAAGGGAGGTCACTCATCCTACGGGAGGTCACCCATCCTAGGGAGGTTACCCATCCTACGGGAGGTCACCCATCCGAAGGTTACCCATCCTACAGGAGGTCACCCATCCTAACGGAGATTACTCATCCTATGGAAGGTCACCCATCCTACGGGAGGTCACCTATCCTAATGGTGGTTACCCATCCTACGAAAGGTCACCACTCCCTTAGGATGGTTACCCATCCTAAGGGTGTTCACCCATCCTATGGAGGTTACCCATGCTAAGGGAGTTCACTCATCCAATGGAGGTTACCCATCCTAAGAGAGTTCACCCATCCTATGGAGGTTACCCATACTATGAGAGGTTACCCATTCTAAAAGTGGTAACCCATCCTACGAGAGGTTACCTATTGTCAGAGAGGTTATCCATCCTACAAGGGGTTACCCATCCTAGGAAGGTCACCCATCCTACGGGAGGTTACCCATCCAACGGGAGGTTACCCATCCTAAGGACGGTCACCCATACTATAGGTCACCCATCCTAGGAAGGTCACCTATCCAACGGGAGGTTACCCATCCTAAGGTGGGTCACCCATCCTACTGGAGGTCACCTATCTAAAGGGAGGTCACCCATCCTACGGGAGGCCACCCATCTTACGGGAGGTCACTAATCCTATGTTAGGTCACCCATCCTATGATAGGTAACCCATCCTAGGATGGTACCCATCCAAATGATGGTCATCCATCTTATGAGAGGTTACCCATCCTAGGGAGGTACCCATCCAAAGGGGGGTCACCCATCCTATGAGAGGTTACCTATCCTAGGGAGGTACCCATCCAAAGGGGGGTTACCCATCCTAAGATAGGTTACCCATCCAAATGGAGGTCACCCATCCTACGGGAGGTTACCCATCCTAGGGAGGTCACCCATCCAGAGGGAGGCCACCCATCCAAAGGAAGGTTACCCATCCTAATGGAGGTCACCTATCCTAGAAAGGTCACCCATCTTAAGGGAGGTTACCCATCCTAGGGAAAGTCAAGTCACCCATCCTAAGGGAGGTTACCCATCCTAAGGGTGGTTATCCATCCTAGGGAGGTCATCCATCCTAGGGAGGTCATCCATCCTACGGAAGGTCAATGGATAATCTCCTGTAGGATGGGTGACCTTCATATAATAGATAACCTCCCAAGGATGGGTAACCTCCCGTAGGATGGGTAACCTCCCGTATAATGGGTAACCATAATTAGGATGGGTAACCTCCCTTAGGATGGGTGACCTCCCGTAGGATGGGTGACTTCTCTTAGGATGGGTAACCTCGCTTAGGATGGGTAACCTCTCGTAGGATGGGTAACCTCCCTTAAGATAGGTGAGCGCCCGTAGGATGGGGGACCTACCTTAGGATGGGTAACCACCCTTAGAATGGGCAACCTCCCTTAGGATGGGTGACCTCCCTAAGGATGGGTAACCACCCTTAGGATAGTTAACCTCTCTTAGGATGGGTGACCTCTCGTAGGATGGGTAAGCTCCCTTAGGATGTGTTACATCCATACGATGGGTGACCTTCATAGGATGGGTAACCTCTCTAGGACGGGTTACCTCCCGTAGGATGGGTATCCTCAATTAGGATGGGTGACATCCTTTAGGATTGGTGCCCTCCCTTAGGATAGGTAACCTCCCTTAGGATGGGTGACCTCCCTTAGGATGGGTAGCCTCTCTTCGGATGGGTAACCTTCCCTGGGAGGGATAACCTCCTATAGGATGGGTAACCTCTCGTAGGATGGGTAACCTCTCTAAGGATGGATATCCTCTCGTAGGATGGGTAACCTCTATAGGATGGATAAACTCCTTTAGGATGGGTAACCTTCATTTTCCATAGGATCAATAAACTCTCTTAGGATGGGTAACCTCCATAGGATGGGTGAACTCCTTTAGGACGGGTGACCATCCTAAGGGAGTGGTGACCTTTCGTAGGATGGGTAACCACCCTTAGGATGGGTGACCTCCCGTAGGATGGGTGACCTCCCATAGGATGGGTAATCTTCCTTAAGATGGGTGACCTCTCGTAGATTAGGTAACCTCCGGATGGGTGACCTCTCTAGGATGGGTAACCTCCCTAGGATGGGTGACCTTTCGTAGGTTGAGTAACCTCCCATAGGATGGGTGATCTCCCGTAGAATGAGTGACCTCCCTAGGATGGGTGACCTCCATTAGGATTGGTGACCTTTTGTCGGATGGGTAACCACCCTTAGGATAGGTAACCTCCTATTGGATGGGTGATATTTCATAGGATGGATAACCTCCCTAGGATGGGTGATCTCCCTTAGGATAGGTGATCTACCGTAGGATGAGTAACCTCCCTTAGGATGGATGACCTCCCTAGGATGGGTATCCTAAGGGTCACCCATCTTAGGGAGGACACCCATACTACAGGAGGTCACCCATCGTACGAGAGGTCACCCATCCTATAGGAGGTTACCCATCATAGGGAGGTCACCCATCTTAATGGAGGTTACCTATCATACGTGAGGTCACCCATTCTAGGGAGGTCATCCATCCTATAGAAGGTTACCCATCGTACGGGAGGTCACCCGTCCAATGGGAGATTACCCAACCTATGAGAGGTCACCCATCATACGGATGGTTTCCCATCCAAATGGAGGTTATCCATCCTCAGGAAGGTCACCCATCCAGGGGTTACCTATCCTAGGAAAATTAAGCCCATCCTCCTATAGGTCACCCATCCTAGGAAAGTCCCCCATCCTAAGGGAGGTTACCCATCCTAGGGTGGTTAACAATCCTAAGGGAGGTTACCCATCCTTAGGGACGTTACCCATCATATGAAGGTCACCCATCGTATAGAGGTTACCCATCCGGAGGTCACCCATCCTACGGGAGGTCACCCATCCTATGGGTGGTCACACATCATATGGGAGGTTACCCATCCAAATGGAGGTCACCCATCCTTAGGGAGGTCACCCATCCTAGGGAGGATACCCTTCCTAGGGAGGTTACCAATCCTATCGGAGGTCACCCATCCAAATGGAGGTCACCCATCCTACGAGAGGTTACCTATCCTAAGAGAGGTTACCCATCCTAAGGGGGGTCACCTATCCTACGGAGATTACCAATCCTATCGGAGGTCACCCATCCAAATGGAGGTCACCCATCCTACGAGATGTTACCTATCCTAAGAGAGGTTACCCATCCTAAGGGGGGTCAACTATCCTAGGGAGGTCACCCATCCTACCAGAGGTTACCTATCCTACGGGAGATCACCTATCCTACGGGGGGTCACCTATCCTATCGAGGTCACCCATCTTACGAAAGGTCACCCATCCTACACGGGGTCACCTATCGTATGGAGGTTACCCATCCTAAGGGAGGTTACCCATCCTATGGAAGGTCATCCATCCTTAGGGAGGTCACCCATACTAAGAGAGGTTACCCATCCTAAGGGAGGTCACTCATCCTACAACAGGTTACCTATCTTGTGAGAGGTCACCCAACCAACGGAGGTTACCCATCCTACAGGATATCACCCATCCTATGAGAGGTCACCCATCCTAAGGGAGGTCACCCATCCTACGAGAGGTTACCCATCCTAAGAGAGGTTACCTATCCAACTGGAGGTCACCCATCCTAAGTGTAGTCACCCATACTTTGGGAGGTTACCCAACCTAAGGGAGGTTACCCATCCTATGAAGGTCATCCATCCTAAGGGAGGTTACCCATCCTACGGGAGGTCACCAATCCGAAGGTTATCCATCCTAGGGAGGTCACCCATCTAGAGGTTACCCATCTTACGAGAGCTCACCCATCCGGAGGTTACCTATCCTAAGGGAGTTTACCCATCCTATGGAGGTTACCCATCCTACGGGAGGTCATCCATCCTATGAGAGATTATCCATCCTAAGGGAGGTTACCCATTCGAAGGTCACCCATCCTACGAAAGATAACACATCCTAAGGGAGGTTATCCATCCTACGAGAGGTCTCCCATCCGGAGGTTGCCCATCCAAATGGAGGTTACCCATCCAATGAAGGTCAACCATCCTAAGGGAGGTTACCCATCCTATGGAGGTTACCCATCCTAGGGAGGTCATCCATCCAAAGGGAGGTCACCAATCCTAGGAAGGTTACCCATCCTTCGAAGGTCACCCATCCTAACGGAGGTTATCCATCCTAGGGAAGTTACCCATCCTACGGGATATCACCCATCCTATGGGAGATTACCCATCCTACGGAAGGTTACCGATCCTCCTATAGGTCACCTATCCTAGGAAGGTTACCCATCCTAGTGCTCCTACGCGAGGTCACCCATCTTACGAGAGGTCACCCATCCTACGGGAGATTACCCAACCTACGGGTGGTCACCCATACATAGTGAGGTTACCCATCCTAAGAGAGGTTATCTATCCTAAGGGAGGTTACCCATCCTACGGGAGGTCACCCATCCTACGGGAGGTCATCCATCCTAAGGAAGGTTACCCATATATGCAGGTCACCCATCCTAAGGGAGGGGTGACCTTCATAGGATGGATGACCTCCCGTAGGATGGGTGACCTCCCTTAGAATGGGTAACCTCTCGTAGGATGGGTAACCTTCCATTAAATGGATGACCTACCTTAGGATGGGCAACCTCCATTTGGATGAGCCACCTCCCATAGGATGGGTGACCACCCGTAGGTTGGGTAACCTTCATATGATGGATAAATACTATTTAGATGGGTGACCTCCCGTAGGATGGGTAACCCCCCGTAGGATGGGAAACCTTCAAATGATGGATAACCTCCATTTGGATGGGTGACCTCCCATAGGATGGGTAACCTCCCTTAGGAAGGTTGACCTTCCTAGGATGGGTGACCTCCCGTAGGATGGATAACCTCTCGTAGGATGGGTGACCTCTCATAGGATGGGTGATATCCTGTAGGATGGGTAACCTCCGTAGGATGAGTGACATATTTCCCTTAGGATGGGTGACCTCTCGTAGGATCGATAACCTCCCTAGGATGGGTGACCACCCTTAGGATGGGTAACCTCCCTAGGATGGGTGACCACCCTTAGGATGGGTAACCTCTCGTAGGATGGGTAACCTTCGGATGGGTAACCTTCCTAGGATTGGTGACCTCCCTAGGATGGGTAACCTTCATTTGGATGGGTGACCTTCATAGGATGGGTGGCCTCTCGTAGGATAGGTAACCTCCTTAGGATGGGTAACCTCCATAGGATGGGTAACCTCCATAGGATGGGTAACCTCCCTTAAGATGGGTGGCCTTCATAGGATGGGTAACCTCCATACGATCAGTGACCTTCATCGGATAGGTAACTTTCCTAGGATGGTTGACCTTTATATGATAGGTAACATCTTAGGATGGGTGACCTCCCTAGGATGGGTGACTTCCATTTGGATGGGTGACCTCCCGTAGAATAGGTAACCTCTTTTAGTATGGGTAACCTCCCTAGGATGGGTGACCTCTATTTGGATGGGTGATATCCCATAGGATGGGTAACCTCTTGTAGGATTGGTGACCTCCCGTAGGACGGGTAAAGTCTCTTAGGGTGGGTGACCTCCCTTAGGATGGGTAACCTCTCTTAGGATGGATGACCTCCCTAGGATAGGTGACCTCCATTTGGATGGGTGACCTCTCATAGGATGGGTAACCTCCTGTAGGATGGGTAACCTCCCTAGAATGCATCAATAATGATACATAACCTTTTAATCTAAACCACTAAATCCAAATGCACTTAAATAAAAGAACACATATAAATATATCATATTCCAACTAAATAATTGATTACGTAACAATTAAATGAAACATTATACTAGCATGCTCAAAAGCCCCAAAATTGGATATATATATATATATAGAGAGAGAGAGAACTTCCTATGAGGTTACTATTACATGGATGTCACCCATCCTAAGGGAGGTTACCGATCCTATGAAGGTCACCCATCCTACGGGAGGTCACCCATCCTTGGGAGGTTACCTATCCTACGGGAGGTCACCCATCGTAAGGGAGGTTACCCATCCTACGAGAGGTCACCCATCCTGCGGGAGGTCACCCATCCTACGAGAGGTTACCCATCCTAAGAGAGGTTACCCATCATAGGGAGTTTACCCATCCTATGGGAGGTAACCCATCCAAATAGAGGTTACCCATCCTAGGGAGGTCACCCATCCTAGGGAGGTTACCCATCCAACAGGAGGTCATCCATCATAAGGAGGACACCAATCCTAGGGAGGACACCCATCCTAGGGAGGTTACCCATCCTATAGGTCAACTATTCTAAGGGAGGTTACCCATCCTACGAGAGGTCACCCATCCTAAGGGAGGTCAGCCAACCTACGAGAGGTCACCCATCCTAAGGAAGGTTACTCATCATAGGGAGTTCACCCATCCTTAGGGAGGTCACCCATCCTTAGGGAGGTCACCCATCCTAGGGAGGACACCCATCCTAGGGTGGTTACCCATCCTACGGGAGGTCACCCATCCTAAGGGAGGTTACCCCTCATAGGAAGTTCACCCATCCTTAGGGAGGTCATCCATCCTACGGGAGGTCACCCATCCTAGGGAGGACACCCATCCTAGGGAGGTTATCCATCCTACGGGAGGTCACCCATCCCAAGAGAGGTTATCCTTCCTAAGGGAGGTTACCTATCCTTAGGGAGGTTACCCATCCGGTGGTCATCCATCCTACGGGAGGTCACCCATCCTAGGAGAGTTTACCCATCCAATAAGAGGTCTCCAATCCGGAGGTTACCCATCCAAATGGAGGTTACCCATCCTAGGAAGGTCATCCATCCTAAGGGAGGTTACCCATCTTAGGGAGGTTACCCATCTTAGGGAAGTCACCTATCCAAAGGGAGGTCACCTATCTTAGGGAGGTTACCAATCCCATAAATATTGCCTATTCTAAGGGAGATTACACATCCTAGGGAGGTTACCCATCCTACGGGAGGTTACCAATCCAATAGAAGATCACCCATCCTACTATATGTCACCCATCCTAAGGAGGTTACACATCCTAGGGAGGTTACCCATCCTATGCGAGGTCACGCAACCTATGAAAGGTCACCCATCCTACGAGAGATTACCCAACCTACGGGAGGTCACCCATAGTTAGTGAGGTTATCCATCCTAAAATAGGTTACCTATCCTAAGGGTAGTTACCCATCCTACGGGAGGTCACCCATCCGGAGGTTACCAATCCTAAGGGAGGTTACCCATCCTAAGGAAGGTCACCCATACTACGAGAGGTCACCCATACTAAGGGAGGTTACCCATCCTAAGGGAGGTTACCCATCCTATGAAGGTCACCAGTCCTAAGGAAGGGGTGACCTTCATAGGATGGGTGACCTCCCTCGGATGAGTGACCTTCCTTAGGATATGTGACCTTCATATAATGGGTAACCTCCCTTAGGATGGATAACCTCCCTTAGGATGGGTGACCTCCATTTGGATGGGTAACCTCACGTAGGATGGGTGAACCCCCGCAGAATGGGTAACCTTGATATGATGGGTAACCTCCATTTGTTTTGGTGACCTTTCGTATGTTGGGTAACACCCCGTAGGATGGATAACCTTCATATGATGGCTAACCTCCGTTTGGATGGGTGACCTCCAGTAGGTTGGGTAACCCCTCGTAGGATGGGTAACCTTCATATGATGTATAACCTCCATTTGGATGGTTTACCTCTCATAGGATGGATAACCTCCAGTAGGATGGGTGACCTCCCTAGGATGGGTGACCTCCCGTTGGATGGATAACCACTCGTAGGATGGGTGACCTCTCATAGGATGGGTGATATCCCGTAGGATGGGTAACCTCCATAGGATGAGTGGCCTATTTCCCTTAGGATGGGTGACTTCTCGTAGGATGGTTAACCTTCCTAGGATGGGTGACCTCCCTTAGGATTGGTAACCTCCGGATGGGTGACCCCCCTAGGATCGGTGTCACTACCACTTTTCCAGGCAAGGGTATTTGTGTAATTTCACTATTTTAAATAATTATGTATTAAATTAATCTGTTGAGTTTTATAAACTAATTATATTATTATTAGTAATATTTAGTTTTAGGTCAAACCCTAGAACTCATTATGACAGACCCTAGTGAGTCAACCCTAAATTGTAAACCAGTTCTAGTGAAACCCTAGAATACAAATTTTAGGGTGAACCCTCAAACTCTAGCAGACCTAAGCCTGAGTCAATTAGGTTTACATGGTCTACCATAGAGGGTTTAACCTAAACAATGCATTGAAACCCTAATTAGGTTTAATATAAAAGGGAACCCTCTCATTCTTCACGTAGAGAAAAAGGAAACCCTAGCCTCCACAAGAGAAACCATCCCCCACCCAATTTTCGAGATCAAACCCTAGGTTCCATTTTCTCCTCCTCCAAAGCAAAGAGAAGCAAGGAACATGGGTCAGAAAGCCTTGGAGAAGAAGAACCTCATTGGAGAAACCATCCCTGCAGATAAAACCCTAGTTTTACTCATTTAAATTCTGTGTACAGATGATAAAGGCCTTTAGGAACCCACCCTAAGGTTTGGAATTCGGATTTTAGGGATTCTACAGGTAAACCTAGGAGATCTAGGGTTTTGGTGAATTTTTGTTTGGTTTTCCCCAATTAACAGGAACCCTAACCCTAGGTATTGTAGGTAGACTGATTTCATCTCACAGGGGGTGGGTTGAACCCGAGTTTTAGGGTTTTTGGTTAGAGGGATTCATGGGTTTTAGGTAATTATTTTTCTGCACTGCACATGTATGATGAAATGCCAGAGATGGATGAACACCTATCTAACCTACTCTAATTTATCGAATGTGATGTATGATGTCTATATATATTGCGGGACCAGGCAAGCGTCCCCACTTCCAGCAGCAGCACCAGCAACACCAGGCACCAGCCCGAGGGCAGGTCCAGCAACAACAGCAGCAGAGGCAGACTCAGCCCGCCATCCAGTGTGCGTACTGCGGGAAGATGGGACATACTAGAGAGATCTGCAGGCATAGATTGGGCTCATGTTTGTCCTGCGGATCGACGACACATCAGCTGAGGGATTGCCCTACCATTCGGACTCGTCCAGGTCAGGGTGGAGCAGCCGCCCAGAGAGGACCAGGCAGGGTACCTGCAGCACAAGGAGGCCAACAACAGAGGGGACCACTTCCACCGCAAAATCAGAGGTTTGCCCAGCATCAGCAGCAGAGAGGTGCACCCCAGGGGCGAGCGTACGCCATGGCAGTCGAGGAGATCGAGCCAGCAGGAGACTTGATCACAGGTTCGGTTCTTCTCGATTGTATTCCCGCATTTACCTTATTCGATTCTGGCGCTTCCCATAGTTTTGTGTCTGTATCATATGCACTTCGACATCACTTAGACACAGAACCATTAGCTAGGACTTGCAAGATCATGACTGGGGGAGGTATTATCCTAGTTCGTGATCACTACAAGGACCGGAGAGTGTCAGTAGGAGGCCGAGAGTTGATCGTGAGCTTACTTGTCATGCCACTTCCGGGGTACGATATTGTACTCGGAATGGACTGGTTGAGTAGGCATCATGCTACTATAGATTGTTATAGAGGCAGAGTATTGTTTAGACCACCAGGAGAGCCAGAGTTTGAGGTCGTCAGAGGAACAGCGGAACAGAGAGGGAGCACATTTTGCGGAGCCAGGACGGAAGAAGAGGAGTTGCCACATCCTCTGATAGCAGAGTTCCTGGATGTATTTCCAGAAGAGTTGCCAGGCTTGCCGCCAGACAGAGATGTTGAATTCTCTATAGACTTGGTTCCAGGAGCGGAGCCCATTTCGCAACATGTCTATAGAGTCAACAACAGCGAGCTGGCAGAGCTGAAGAAGCAAGTTGAGGAGCTGCAGGACAAAGGCTTCATCAAATCCAGTTCATCACCATGGGAAGCTCCGGTATTGTTCGTACCGAAGAAGGACGGCACGGTGCGCATGTGCATTGATTATAGAGCTTTGAACAATATCACTATCAAGAACAAGTACCCACTGCCGAGGATAGATGATCTTTTCGACCAGTTGAGCGGGGCGAGGGTGTTTTCAAAGATTGATTTGAGGTCAGGCTATCACCAGGTGAAGGTGAAGAAAGAAGACACGCCGAAGACAGCTTTTCGGACCAGATACGGCCAGTTTGAGTTCATGGTGATGCCATTTGGTTTAACCAATGCACCGGCAGTATTCATGAACCTGATGAACAAGGTGTTCCACCAGTACCTTGACAAGTTCGTGGTGGTGTTCATCGATGATATTCTTGTGTATTCCAAGACACCGGAGGAGCACGAAGAGCACCTGAGATTGGTCTTAGAGACTCTCAGGAGGGAGAAGCTGTACGGGAAACTCTCTAAGTGTGAATTCTTCCTTGACAAGGTAGAATTTCTTGGGCATGTGGTATCGGGTGACGGAATCTCAGTAAACCCAAAGAAGATCGAGGCAGTGGAGTCGTGGGCTACCCCCAGTTCGGTAGCTGAGATCAGGAGTTTTCTCGGGCTAGCAGGATACTACAGGAGGTTTGTACAAGACTTCTCCAAGATTGCAGCGCCGATGACCAGATTGACTAGGAAGGATGTGGATTTTGTCTGGACAGAGGAGTGCCAGGCCGCATTTGATGAGCTGAAGAAGAGGTTGACGACAGCTCCAATTTTGACGTTGCCATCAGGGACAGGTGGTTTCACCATCTACAGTGATGCTTCAGGGAAGGGTCTGGGATGTGTTCTTCAACAGCACGGGAAGGTAATTGCCTATGCTTCCAGGCAGTTACGCCCTCATGAAAAGAACTACCCCACCCACGATTTAGAGTTGGCAGCAGTTATCTTCGCTCTAAAGCTGTGGAAACATTACCTGTACGGAGAGCGTGTGGAGATCTTCACAGACCACAAGAGCTTGAAGTACGTATTCACACAGAAGTAGCTGAACATGAGGCAGAGGAGGTTGTTGGAGTTGATGAAGGACTTTGACATTTCATTGCAGTACCATCCAGGGAAGGCTAACGTAGTCGCCGATGCCTTGAGCAGGTATCCGATGGCTATGTACTTGACGACAGATAGGCATTTGTTGGCTGATCTTGAAAGCTTGGAGATTGAGGTGTTAGTTCCCGGTGCTGAGATTCAAATATGGGGATTGCAGATACAGTCCGAACTGATGGACAGGATCAGAGCTGCGCAGTACGATGATGACACTCTGAGGAGTATCAGAGCACAGGTTCAGATGGGATTATCGGACGACTTTACTATCGCAGATGATGGTTCTTTACGGCATGGCACAAGGATATGTGTACCTAGCGGGGAGCTACGCGAGGAGGTTTTGCAAGAGGCACACCGCTCTCAGTACTCGATGCATCCCGGTGCCAACAAGATGTATCGAGACTTGAGGGAGCACGTATGGTGGTATGGAATGAAGCGCGAGGTAGCACGCTTCGTATCTCGGTGTCTAGTGTGCCAGCAGGTAAAGGCAGACCGACAGAGGCTAGGTGGTTTGCTTCAACCTCTATCGATTCCAGAATGGAAATGGGAGCACGTGACCATGGATTTCGTTTCAGGGCTTCCACGTTCTCCAGGAGGGAAAGACGCGATTTGGGTCATCGTGGACAGGTTGACCAAATCAGCCCATTTCTTACCTTTCAAGGTGGGCACGTCGACAGAGAAGCTCGCAGAGATGTACGTGCGACAGATTGTTAGGCTTCATGGAGTTCCTGTGAGCATCGTCTCGGATCGGGATAGTCGTTTCACTTCCCACTTCTGGAGGAGTCTGCAGGATAGCTTGGGCACTCAGCTCAAGTTCAGTACCGCATATCACCCCCAGACAGACGGGCAGTCTAAGAGGACTATTCAGACTCTCGAGGATATGCTACGCACTTGCGTTCTAGATCTCGGAGGTTCTTGGGAGGATCATCTGCACCTGGTAGAATTCGCTTACAACAACAGCTACCAGGCCAGCATCGAGATGTCACCATTTGAGGTTCTTTATGGACGGAGGTGTCGTACACCATTATCTTGGGACGACGTTGGAGAGAGAGCCTTGCTAGGACCAGAAATGGTCGTGGATGCAGCAGAAAAGGTGAAACTCATCAGAGACAGACTGCGAGTGGCGCAGGACAGACAGCGGCATTGGGCCGACAGCCACCGTAGACCCCTTGAGTTTCAGGTTGGCGACCTAGTATTCCTACGGATTTCTCCGATGCGTAGAACGATTCGTTTCGGTAAAGGCGGGAAGCTTAGCCCACGCTACATCGGACCCTTCGGTATTCTTGCGAAGATAGGTGCAGTGGCATATAGACTAGACTTGCCGCCTGCATTGGAGGGAGTGCATGATGTGTTCCACGTGTCGCAGCTGAGGCGGTACGTGGCCGACCCTAGTCACGTACTTGATCACTCGGAGATTGAGGTTGGTCCGACGCTCAGCTACCCAGAGCAGCCCGTAGAGATCTTGGACCGCAGAGAGAAGGTGTTGCGGAACCAAACTATTCCCTTGGTTCGTGTTGCATGGAGACATCACTCTCCAGGGGAGTCGACCTGGGAGAGAGAGGACGAAATGCGCGAGCAATACCCGTATCTCTTCTAGACTTGAGGTATATTCCTTTTCTGATTTCACTCTTGTTCTGTTCAGTCCAATTTCGAGGACGAAATTTCTTTTAGGAGGGTAGACTTGTCACTACCACTTTTCCAGGCAAGGGTATTTGTGTAATTTCACTATTTTAAATAATTATGTATTAAATTAATCTGTTGATTTTTATAAACTAATTATATTATTATTAGTAATGTTTAGTTTTAGGTCAAACCCTAGAACTCATTAGGACAGACCCTAGTGAGTCAACCCTAAATTGTAAACCAGTTCTAGTGAAACCCTAGAATACAAATTTTAGGGTGAACCCTCAAACTCTAGCAGACCTAAGCCTGAGTCAATTAGGTTTACATGGTCTACCATAGAGGGTTTAACCTAAACAATGCATTGAAACCCTAATTAGGTTTAATATAAAAGGGAACCCTCTCATTCTTCACGTAGAGAAAAAGGAAACCCTAGCCTCCACAAGAGAAACCATCCCCCACCCAATTTTCGAGATCAAACCCTAGGTTCCATTTTCTTCTCCTCCAAAGCAAAGAGAAGCAAGGAACGTGGGTCAGAAAGCCTTGGAGAAGAAGAACCTCATTGGAGAAACCATCCCTACAGGTAAAACCCTAGTTTTACTCATTTAAATTCTGTGTACAGATGATAAAGGCCTTTAGGAACCCACCCTAAGGTTTAGAATTCGGATTTTAGGGATTCTACAGGTAAACTTAGGAGATCTAGGGTTTTGGTGAATTTTCGTTTGGTTTTCCCCAATTAACAGGAACCCTAACCCTAGGTATTGTAGGTAGACTGATTTTATCTCACAGGGGGTGGGTTGAACCCGAGTTTTAGGGTTTTTGGTTAGAGGGATTCATGGGTTTTAGGTAATTGTTTTTCTGCACTGCACGTGTATGATAAAATGCCAGAGATGGATGAACACCTATCTAACCTACTCTAATTTATCGAATGTGATGTATGATGTCTATATATATTTATACATATGTATATGGATTTGATGTGTTTGTATATGTGTATCTAGGTTGTAGTCGTGTGTGTGATTTTGAAGAGGGGGGTTCACTGTGCAGTCGGGTTTGGGACTGTTCGGTGGCTGTGCAGTGTGCACTGTGGGGGATCTTCCCTGTGCAGTAGGGCTGTGGTTCGTGGGTACTGTGTGCAGAGTGAGATGGGAAACCATGTGTATCCAGACTTGTGCAAAACTGTGTACTGTGAGGTGCTCAGTTTTAAACTGTGTGTATGTGTACCAATAGTTTAAACTGTGTTTTGAGTTTGGCCAGTGAGTTGTGTGTGTCAGTTGGTGAGGTAGAACCTGTGTGTATTTGAGAGAGAGTTAGAGAGGGAGCAGTGTGCTGTGTGAGCAGAAATTTCATAATGTGCAGTCAAGTATCAGTTAAGGAGTTGGGGGAAAACAGGTTTTAGTTGGTTTGATTTTAGGAACCTATGTGAACTGTGGTGTGTGGATGAGTTTACATGCCTGTGTGTCCCTTAGATCAGTGAATACATTTGGGGGTGTTGCTGTGCAGTTTCAGTGTGTGTACTGTGTGTTTCAGTATAAATTCCAGTATGTGCAGTGTTATGTATCAGTAAACTTCAGTACCTTAGAACTGGGTGTCCCTGTTCAGATGTGCACTGTATGTGTGTATCCTAGTTCCTTCCAGATTTCTAAACCTATGTGTCTATGTGATTAGGTGTGAGTTGTCCTGTATTGGGTTAACTGTGTAGCAGTAGAATACCAGTGTGTATTAGCTAGTTGTGTGTGTGGGTGCCTTAGTGAAGTGTGGGAAAATAGGCATGTGTCTGTGTGTCTAAATTTCAGTACCAGTTCATCAAAAAACCAACTGTGTCAACCTATGTTAGGTACCTGTGTGCAATTTGGGGTTAGGAATTAGTGTGTGGGTGTAGTTGTGACTGTGTGTGTAGCTTATGTTGCCTGTGAGTGAGTGTTTGTGTCTATCCTAGAGTATCAGTAAGGTAAGGTGGTTTGGGATATTGGTTGGACTATAGTGTCAGTTAAGTAGTAGGTATCAGTCAATGTGGGTAAATGCTAAGGGTGTTAATATGGGATAACTCAGGATTGGTTTTACCTTGGTGTCAGTTAAGGTATATACTCAGTATATATATGAAAGTTATTTACATGCTGATAGCATATAGTATAAGAAATAGTAACTAGTTTCAGCAAGATACCAATATACCACACTATATGAGTTATATATAATTATAATACCTAGTATAATGACACAATTAGCTAGTATTAGACTAGTATTGACCAGTAGGCTTTAGAATTGACCTAGAGGCCTCGTGTTTAAATTGTTAAGCATGTTATTCTTTTATTTCCATATTTTGACATTAATATTCCATAAATAGGTCATTGTGATCCCACTTTGGACATCGATCCTCACACCTTGCTCAGGACCACAGGCGAGTACATTCTTTGACAGTTTTCATGGTTGATTACTTCTATAAATTGTAGTGTATTACATACTTGATTCCGACACTATGGATACACGGGTTAGCACCCTAGATCCCCATCACGAGGAGTCGTGGTTGGAATCCATCGTGCTAGCTGGGGGATGGGGAACTATTAGTAGATTATGTGATCATATCCAAACATTATATGTACCATAGCTCACCCCACTTCTCACGTCGGGTGCAGCCTGACCACTTATATGCTCCATAGCTGTTATATATGATTAGCCTGACCACTATATGCACCATAGCTAACCATGCGGTTAGCCTGACCTAAAAGAATTATAGCTAATCATATATAACCAGCCTGATCCAGTCCCAAGCCGATCACATAATAAACTAATATTTCAAACACTTAGCTAGATATTTATTTTATTCTGATTCACTTGTTCTAGCATTCACTATTTATTGCTCATTGCTAGATGCTCTATTGTCTATTTCATTTCTCCAGTACTTCACATGTTCAGCTTTTATTTCTATCTTGTATCTCTTACACTGTTTATAGATTTTGTCAATTTAATGAAACTGCTGTTAGTGCTTGTGCTTCGCTCCAATCCTGACTGGATAACCAACATTTTCAGAGGACCTGGAGGACTTTTGCCCTACTCATTACGGCCCAGGAATAGAGGGAGATTTCACTCCAGAAATCCCAGAGGAGGTGCCTATCCTAGAGGAAAACTTACCAGCCTGTTCTTAGATTACTTTTCCGCATTATTGTTTTAGACTGAGACTGAGATGTATTTATTTTAATTGTGACTTTGTGAGGTCATTTAGACCCAGGATTTGAGTTGGACTTATTGTGGTTGGTTTTTATTAGAACTCTTTTCAATTCTCATCGTGCCATTATGTTATAGTTGTGATTGAGTATATTATAGAACTGTGGTTTATTTATTATTGTCCTCCGTACGGAGTTGAGACTATTGACAGGATATACTATGTTTGTGACCTAGACAGCGTTCTACCGCCGATGCTGCGGCGTAGGCTGGACGTACCCACGACTCATGCCCAAATTCCGGGTGCGGGTCGTGACACGTTTTTAGTGGTGGCCCATGCAGGTCTAGTCAGTAGTCTTAGATTCACATTAGAGCGATATTGTAGTAATAGGAATTAGGCCGAGGATATGCTCAATCACAATTAGGGAATTCTGACTCTTATGATACTACTCTTAATGATTAATTCCTTTAGAAATTTTTACTGTCCTTCCTTGATGATATCGTATCTATTGCCTTAATTGAATCCTTCGTTTTGTCTTCAGGATGCCGCCAAGGAGATCCCAGAGACTAGGAGCAGCAGATTCGGAGAGGTCTGCCACCTCTCGCGCTGCCGGACAGACTTCAGCAGCACCTCCTACATCTCCAGTACATGTGGGAGTGTCTGCAGCATTCGGGGGTCCTCCATCACCTGTTCAGAGGGTCCCCGCAGCTACGACGGCACCACCACCACCAGTTCAGCATCCAGGAGGTGTGCCTGCCGATGGGGCACAGATGTTCGCTTTGATTCAGGGCATGGTCGATGCCCAGAGGACGTCGGCAGAGGCCCAGAGAGTGCAGGCTGAGGCACATCAGGCCCAGACAGAGATGATGAGGGTGAACATGGAAAATGCTCACCAAGTGGCTCTCCAGGCTGTGGAGAGGGTCACTCAGCAGCAGCAACATCCTGGTCAGCAACAACAGAGGCCGGGCACCATTGTGGACTTCAAGAGGATGATGCCTCGGGAGTTCAAGGGGACAGAAGGGATACTCTACGCCGATGATTGGCTAGAGGACATCGAGAGGAACTTGCGTTTGGCGCAGCTTCCAGAGGCGCTCCAGATCGAGGCAGCTGGCAGCCAGATGTTCGACATTGCCCTGACGTGGTTTCGCACGGAGCCGAGACTCTTGCGCAGAGGACTCACTTGGGAGGCTTTCAGGGAGCTCTTCAAGGAAAAATTCTTTCCTGACGTTGCCCTGGGAGCCTTGGAGAGTCAGTTCCATGACTTAGTCCAGGGGAGCTCGTCCGTCGATGAGTATGCCGCGAAGTTTTGCTGTCTGAGCCGCTTCGCGCCGTCGATGATTAGAGATCCGGGGGACAGGGCCCGGAAGTTCAGGAAGGGGCTGTCAAGGGAGATCAAGTCTCGCACATCGGGACGTCGCACCGCTACTTTCGAGGGCATATTGATGGATGCTCAGATAGCCGAGGATGACTTGGACCTCAGGCCCAAGAGGGGACGCGATATTTCCGGAGGAGCAAACAGTAGTGCGGGACCAGGCAAGCGTCCCCACTTCCAGCAGCAGCACCAGCAGCACCAGGCACCAGCCCGAGGGCAGGTCCAGCAACAACAGCAGCAGAGGCAGACTCAGCCTGCCATCCAGTGTGCGTACTGCGGGAAGATGGGACATACTAGAGAGATCTGCAGGCATAGATTGGGCTCATATTTGTCCTGCGGATCGACGACACATCAGCTGAGGGATTGCCCTACCATTCGGACTCGTCCAGGTCAGGGTGGAGCAGCCGCCCAGAGAGGACCAGGCAGGGTACCTGCAACACAAGGAGGCCAACAACAGAGGGGACCACTTCCACCGCAAAATCAGAGGTTTGCCCAGCATCAGCAGCAGAGAGGTGCACCCCAGGGGCGAGCGTACGCCATGGCAGTCGAGGAGATCGAGCCAGCAGGAGACTTGATCACAGGTTCGGTTCTTCTCGATTGTATTCCCGCATTTACCTTATTCGATTCTGGCGCTTCCCATAGTTTTGTGTCTGTATCATATGCACTTCGACATCACTTAGACACAGAACCATTAGCTAGGACTTGCAAGATCATGACTGGGGGAGGTATTATCCTAGTTCGTGATCACTGCAAGGACCGGAGAGTGTCAGTAGGAGGCCGAGAGTTGAGCGTGAGCTTACTTGTCATGCCACTTCCGGGGTACGATATTGTACTCGGAATGGACTGGTTGAGTAGGCATCATGCTACTATAGATTGTTATAGAGGCAGAGTATTGTTTAGACCACCAGGAGAGCCGGAGTTTAAGGTCGTCAGAGGAACAGCGGAACAGAGAGGGAGCACATTTTGCGGAGCCAGGACGGAAGAAGAGGAGTTGCCACATCCTCTGATAGCGGAGTTCCTGGATGTATTTCCAGAAGAGTTGCCAGGCTTGCCGCCAGACAGAGATGTTGAATTCTCTATAGACTTGGTTCCAGGAGCGGAGCCCATTTCGCAACATGTCTATAGAGTCAACAACAGCGAGCTGGCAGAGCTGAAGAAGCAAGTTGAGGAGCTGCAGGACAAAGGCTTCATCAAATCCAGTTCATCACCATGGGAAGCTCCGGTATTGTTCGTACCGAAGAAGGACGGCACGGTGCGCATGTGCATTGATTATAGAGCTTTGAACAATATCACTATCAAGAACAAGTACCCGCTGCCGAGGATAGATGATCTTTTCGACCAGTTGAGCGGGGCGAGGGTGTTTTCAAAGATTGATTTGAGGTCAGGCTATCACCAGGTGAAGGTGAAGAAAGAAGACACGCCGAAGACAGCTTTTCGGACCAGATACGACCAGTTTGAGTTCATGGTGATGCCATTTGGTTTAACCAATGCACCGGCAGTATTCATGAACCTGATGAACAAGGTGTTCCACCAGTACCTTGACAAGTTCGTGGTGGTGTTCATCGATGATATTCTTGTGTATTCCAAGACACCGGAGGAGCACGAAGAGCACCTGAGATTGGTCTTAGAGACTCTCAGGAGGGAGAAGCTGTACGGGAAACTCTCTAAGTGTGAATTCTTCCTTGACAAGGTAGAATTTCTTGGGCATGTGGTATCGGGTGACGGAATCTCAGTAAACCCAAAGAAGATCGAGGCAGTGGAGTCGTGGGCTACCCCCAGTTCGGTAGCTGAGATCAGGAGTTTTCTCGGGCTAGCAGGATACTACAGGAGGTTTGTACAAGACTTCTCCAAGATTGCAGCGCCGATGACCAGATTGACTAGGAAGGATGTGGATTTTGTCTGGACAGAGGAGTGCCAGGCCGCATTTGATGAGCTGAAGAAGAGGTTGACGACAGCTCCAATTTTGACGTTGCCATCAGGGATAGGTGGTTTCACCATCTACAGTGATACTTCAGGGAAGGGTCTGGGATGTGTTCTTCAACAGCACGGGAAGGTAATTGCCTATGCTTCCAGGCAGTTACGCCCTCATGAAAAGAACTACCCCACCCACGATTTAGAGTTGGCAGCAGTTATCTTCGCTCTAAAGCTGTGGAAACATTACCTGTACGGAGAGCATATGGAGATCTTCACAGACCACAAGAGCTTGAAGTACGTATTCACACAGAAGGAGCTGAACATGAGGCAGAGGAGGTGGTTGGAGTTGATGAAGGACTTCGACATTTCATTGCAGTATCATCCAGGGAAGGCTAACGTAGTCGCCGATGCCTTGAGCAGGTATCCGATGGCTATGTACTTGACGACAGATAGGCATTTGTTGGCTGATCTGGAAAGCTTGGAGATTGAGGTGTTAGTTCCCGGTGCTGAGATTCAAATATGGGGATTGCAGATACAGTCCGAACTGATGGACAGGATCAGAGCTGCGCAGTACGATGATGACACTCTGAGGAGTATCAGAGCACAGGTTCAGATGGGATTATCGGACGACTTTACTATCGCAGATGATGGTTCTTTACGGCATGGCACAAGGATATGTGTACCTAGCGGGGAGCTACGCGAGGAGGTTTTGCAAGAGGCACACCGCTCTCAGTACTCGATGCATCCCGGTGCCAACAAGATGTATCGAGACTTGAGGGAGCACGTATGGTGGTATGGAATGAAGCGCGAGGTAGCATGCTTCGTATCTCGGTATCTAGTGTGCCAGCAGGTAAAGGCAGACCGACAGAGGCCAGGTGGTTTGCTTCAACCTCTACCGATTCCAGAATGGAAATGGGAGCACGTGACCATGGATTTCGTTTCAGGGCTTCCACGTTCTCCAGGAGGGAAAGACGCGATTTGGGTCATCGTGGACAGGTTGACCAAATCAGCCCATTTCTTACCTTTTAAGGTGGGCACGTCGACAGAGAAGCTCGCAGAGATGTACGTACGACAGATTGTTAGGCTTCATGGAGTTCCTGTGAGCATCGTCTCGGATCGGGATAGTCGTTTCACTTCCCACTTCTGGAGGAGTCTGCAGGATAGCTTGGGCACTCAGCTCAAGTTCAGTACCGCATATCACCCCCAGACAGACGGGCAGTCTGAGAGGACTATTCAGACTCTCGAGGATATGCTACGCACTTGCGTTCTAGATCTCGGAGGTTCTTGGGAGGATCATCTGCACCTGGTAGAATTCGCTTACAACAACAGCTACCAGGCCAGCATCGAGATGTCACCATTTGAGGCTCTTTATGGACGGAGGTATCGTACACCGTTATCTTGGGACGACGTTGGAGAGAGAGCCTTGCTAGGACCAGAAATGGTCGTGGATGCAGCAGAAAAGGTGAAACTCATCAGAGACAGACTGCGAGTGGCGCAGGACAGACAGCGGCATTGGGCCGACAGCCACCGTAGACCCCTTGAGTTTCAGGTTGGCGACCTAGTATTCCTACGGATTTCTCCGACGCGTGGAACGATTCGTTTCGGTAAAGGCGGGAAGCTTAGCCCACGCTACATCGGACCCTTCGGTATTCTTGCGAAGATAGGTGCAGTGGCGTATAGACTAGACTTGCCGCCTGCATTGGAGGGAGTGCATGATGTGTTCCACGTGTCACAACTGAGGCGGTACGTGGCCGACCCTAGTCACGTACTTGATCACTCGGAGATTGAGGTTGGTCCGACGCTCAGCTACCCAGAGCAGCCCGTAGAGATCTTGGACCGCAGAGAGAAGGTGTTGCGGAACCAAACTATTCCCTTGGTTCGTGTTGCATGGAGACATCACTCTCCAGGGGAGTCGACCTGGGAGAGAGAGGACAAAATGGGCGAGCAATACCCGTATCTCTTCTAGACTTGAGGTATATTCCTTTTCTGATTTCACTCTTGTTCTGTTCAGTCCAATTTCGAGGACGAAATTTCTTTTAGGAGGGTAGACTTGTCACTACCACTTTTCCAGGCAAGGGTATTTGTGTAATTTCACTATTTTAAATAATTATGTATTAAATTAATCTGTTGAGTTTTATAAAATAATTATATTATTATTAGTAATATTTAGTTTTAGGTCAAACCCTAGAACTCATTAGGACAGACCCTAGTGAGTCAACCCTAAATTGTAAACCAGTTCTAGTGAAACCCTAGAATACAAATTTTAGGGTGAACCCTCAAACTCTAGCAGACCTAAGCCTGAGTCAATTAGGTTTACATGGTCTACCATAGAGGGTTTAACCTAAACAATGCATTGAAACCCTAATTAGGTTTAATATAAAAGGGAACCCTCTCATTCTTCACGTAGAGAAAAAGGAAACCCTAGCCTCCACAAGAGAAACCATCCCCCACCCAATTTTCGAGATCAAACCCTAGGTTCCATTTTCTCCTCCTCCAAAGCAAAGAGAAGCAAGGAACGTGGGTCAGAAAGCCTTGGAGAAGAAGAACCCCATTGGAGAAACCATTCCTGCAGGTAAAACCCTAGTTTTACTCATTTAAATTCTGTGTACAGATGATAAAGGCCTTTAGGAACCCACCCTAAGGTTTGGAATTCGGATTTTAGGGATTCTACAGGTAAACCTAGGAGATCTAGGGTTTTGGTGAATTTTCGTTTGGTTTTCCCCAATTAACAGGAACCCTAACCCTAGGTATTGTAGGTAGACTGATTTTATCTCACAGGGGGTGGGTTGAACCCGAGTTTTAGGGTTTTTGGTTAGAGGGATTCATGGGTTTTAGGTAATTGTTTTTCTGCACTGCACGTGTATGATGAAATGCCAGAGATGGATGAACACCTATCTAACCTACTCTAATTTATCGAATATGATGTATGATGTCTATATATATTTATACATATGTATATGGATTTGATGTGTTTGTATATGTGTATCTAGGTTGTAGTCGTGTGTGTGATTTTGAAGAGGGGGGTTCACTGTGCAGTCGGGTTTGGGACTGTTCGGTGGCTGTGCAGTGTGCACTGTGGGGGATCTTCCCTGTGCAGTAGGGCTGTGGTTCGTGGGTACTGTGTGCAGAGTGAGATGGGAAACCATGTGTATCCAGACTTGTGCAAAACTGTGTACTGTGAGGTGCTCAGTTTTAAACTGTGTGTATGTGTACCAATAGTTTAAACTGTGTTTTGAGTTTGGCCAGTGAGTTATGTGTGTCAGTTGGTGAGGTAGAACCTGTGTGTATTTGAGAGAGAGTTAGAGAGGGAGCAGTGTGCTGTGTGAGCAGAAATTTCATAATGTGCAGTCAAGTATCAGTTAAGGAGTTGGGGGAAAACAGGTTTTAGTTGGTTTGATTTTAGGAACCTATGTGAACTGTGGTGTGTGGATGAGTTTACATGCCTGTGTGTCCCTTAGATCAGTGAATACATTTGGGGGTGTTGCTGTGCAGTTTCAGTGTGTGTACTGTGTGTTTCAGTATAAATTCCAGTATGTGCAGTGTTATGTATCAGTAAACTTCAGTACCTTAGAACTGGGTGTCCCTGTTCAGATGTGCACTGTATGTGTGTATCCTAGTTCCTTCCAGATTTCTAAACCTATGTGTCTATGTGATTAGGTGTGAGTTGTCCTGTATTGGGTTAACTGTGTAGTAGTAGAATACCAGTGTGTATTAGCTAGTTGTGTGTGTGGGTGCCTTAGTGAAGTGTGGGAAAATAGGCATGTGTCTGTGTGTCTAAATTTCAGTACCAGTTCATCAAAAAACCAACTGTGTCAACCTATGTTAGGTACCTGTGTGCAATTTGGGGTTAGGAATTAGTGTGTGGGTGTAGTTGTGACTGTGTGTGTAGCTTATGTTGCCTGTGAGTGAGTGTTTGTGTCTATCCTAGAGTATCAGTAAGGTAAGGTGGTTTGGGATATTGGTTGGACTATAGTGTCAGTTAAGTAGTAGGTATCAGTCAATGTGGGTAAATGCTAAGGGTGTTAATATGGGATAACTCAGGATTGGTTTTACCTTGGTGTCAGTTAAGGTATATACTCAGTATATATATGAAAGTTATTTACATGCTGATAGCATATAGTATAAGAAATAGTAACTAGTTTCAGCAAGATACCAATATACCACACTATATGAGTTATATATAATTATAATACCTACTATAATGACACAATTAGCTAGTATTAGACTAGTATTGACCAGTAGGCTTTAGAATTGACCTAGAGGCCTCGTGTTTAAATTGTTAAGCATGTTATTCTTTTATTTCCATATTTTGACATTAATATTCCATAAATAGGTCATTGTGATCCCACTTTGGACATCGATCCTCACACCTTGCTCAGGACCACAGGCGAGTACATTCTCTGACAGTTTTCATGGTTAATTACTTCTATAAATTGTAGTGTATTACATACTTGATTCCGACACTATGGATACACGGGTTAGCACCCTAGATCCCCATCACGAGGAGTCGTGGTTGGAATCCATCGTGCTAGCTGGGGGATGGGGAACTATTAGTAGATTATGTGATCATATCCAAACATTATATGTACCATAGCTCACCCCACTTCTCACGTCGGGTGCAGCCTGACCACTTATATGCTCCATAGCTGTTATATATGATTAGCCTGACCACTATATGCACCATAGCTAACCATGCGGTTAGCCTGACCTAAAAGAATCATAGCTAATCATATATAACCAGCCTGATCCAGTCCCAAGCCGATCACATAATAAACTAATATTTCAAACACTTAGCTAGATGTTTATTTTATTCTGATTCACTTGTTCTAGCATTCACTATTTATTGCTCATTGCTAGATGCTCTATTGTCTATTTCATTTCTCCAGTACTTCACATGTTCAGCTTTTATTTCCATCTTGTATCTCTTACACTGTTTATAGATTTTGTCAATTTAATGAAACTGCTGTTAGTGCTTATGCTTCGCTCCAATCCTGACTGGATAACCAACATTTTCAGAGGACCTGGAGGACTTTTGCCCTACTCATTACGGCCCAGGAATAGAGGGAGATTTCACTCCAGAAATCCCAGAGGAGGTGCCTATCCTAGAGGAGAACTTACCAGCCTGTTCTTAGATTACTTTTTCGCATTATTGTTTTAGACTGAGACTGAGATGTATTTATTTTAATTGTGACTTTGTGAGGTCATTTAGACCCAGGATTTGAGTTGGACTTATTGTGGTTGGTTTTTATTAGAACTCTTTTCAATTCTCATCGTGCCATTATGTTATAGTTGTGATTGAGTATATTATAGAACTGTGGTTTATTTATCATTGTCCTCCGTACGGAGTTGAGACTATTGACAGGATATACTATGTTTGTGACCTAGACAGCGTTCTACCGCCGATGCTGCGGCGTAGGCTGGACGTACCCACGACTCATGCCTAAATTCCGGGTGCGGGTCGTGACAATCGGTGACCTACCTAGGATTGGTAAACTCCTATAGTATGGGTGACCTCCCTAGGATGGGTAACCTACATTTGGTTGGGTGACCTTCATAGGATCGGTGGCCTCTCATAGGATGGGTAACCTTCCTAGGATGGGTAACCTCCCATAGGATGGGTAACCTGCATAAGATGGGTAACCTCCTTTAGGATGGGTGACCTTCATAGGATGGGTATCCTCCATACGATGGGTGACCATCTTAGGATGGATAATCTTCCTAGGATGGGTGATCTTCATATGATGGGTAACCTCTTAGGATGGGTGACCTCCCTTGGATGGGTGAACTCCATTTGGATCGGTGACCTCACGTAGGATGGGTAACCTCTCTTAGGATGGGTAACCTCCCTAGGATGGGTGACCTCCATTTGGATGGGTTATATCCCGTAGGATGGGTAACCTCTCGTAGGATGGGTGACCTTCGTTAGGATGGGTAACCTCCCTTGGGATGGGTGACCTCCCTTATGATGGGTAACCTCTCTTAGGATCGGTGACCTTCCTTAGATGGGTGACCTCCATTTGGATGGGTGACCTTCTTTAGGATGGATAACCACCCATAGGATAGTTGACCTTCCTAGAATGCATCAATAATGATATATAACCTTTTAATCTTAACCACTCAATTCAAATCCACTTAAATGAAGGAACACATATAAATATATCATATTACAACTAAATAATTGATTACATAACAATTAAAATAGACATTACACTAGCATGCTCAAAAGCCCATTATTGGATATATATATATATATATATATATATATATATATAGAGGATAAGGGAGGTGAGATGGCACCTCACCCTAAAAACAAAGGTGGCGGTGACGTGGCACAATCTCAACCACACAAACGAGGGGAGGGGGTTAAGTGCAAATTGCCAATTATGAAATGTGTGGTTGAGATTGTGCCACGTCACCGCCACCCTTGTTTTTAGAGTGAGGTGCCATCTCACCTCCCTTATTCTCTATATATATATATATATATATATATATATATATATATATATATATAGGACTTCCTAGGAGGTTACTGTTACATGTAGGTCATCCATCCTAAGGGAGGTTACTTATCCTATGAAGGTCACCCATCCTAAGGGAGGTCGCCCATCCTAGGGAGGTTATGTCACACCCCGATTCCGTAGTATCGATGGGCATCCCCTTGGCGTGACCATCGTACGGGCCTGAGTTTGCGCCCGCACAAGGCTAGAGTATTTTTTCATAATGAGCACATATTCAGAGTACGTAGATAAATTGAAACACAAGTTGAAGATGGAAAAGTTCTTTTTATTGATAATGAACATCTATTATAAACTCTTGAACGTGTCAGCTAATTGTCGCACGGGCTTACAAAAGTGTTGACACAAAATGAGATGGCAGTCCTGTATATTATATCCTTTTACTAAACTTCAAATGATAAAGACCTCCGGATGGGATGACGGCCTTCCCTCGGAGCTGTATTCTGTATTTGAGTTGCTAGCACCTTGCTTCAAGTACTTCAAAATGCAGCGCGATCAGGATACGCCAATAGTTGGACTGGATCGGGAAAGACGACTTTGTCTCCTCGCTCGGTTCTCCTTTATGCGGTGAACCTGTTTCAACGGGGGTCAGTACATCAAAATATACTAATGAAGGCGAGCTAACCCAACTATAGCAATCAACACGTTATTTTAATGAAGCATGCATATTATTTATGGTCTTTCTATCTTGTCTTAGTTCATTTACAAGTAAGTAGCATATAGAATTTACTGAAATAAACTTTCCACCATTAGGTAACTTTTACCTGTCCGTCTGAATGACATGTAGAATACTTACCATGCCTTTCCTGCCACAAAGACACAAGTTAGTTTGTAACAGGTTTAAATATACAAGGGGATCACTTGCTGGATACCATAATGGATGAGTTATAGTCTTGAACGAGGATAGAAAACAACAAAGATTCATTGGTGGTTGCAGACTATCCTGTCCAGATGCGTGAGACTAACGTGAAGTTTCACCCGGATCGGATCGGTATCAGTACCCAAGCAACCGTTCGCAGGAACCATTGACCTTGTGCACAAGTTGTCCGTGATCAATCGTTCATGATACGTTATCATTGATGCAGTTGAGGCAATATGAGTATATGACAAGCAACATTGCATTATTCATTTTTGCATAGTCTTTCTGACAGTTTATTGCATAACAAGTGTATTCCATACTTAGCACAATTTATGGAAGAAGATGCATTCTAACTACAATTGAAGCATATGATGAACATTTGAATGAACTGGCATGCAATAGATAACCGTTCACAAGTTTAGTTGACAAGCAATAATAGTCCAAGTCTATTCCTATTTTATCTTGACATCTTTTAGTTATTACTTTGTATTATCTGATCGGGACAACAAGATTGCAAGATTTATAGATGTGAAAACTTGGAAGAAGGGCAAGCTAACCGAGATGGTAGCCACTCACTTAGTTGGTTGGAAGGGAGAAAGAAAGAGGCACTTCAAGACTTCGCTTGTACGTCGCCTACTGCTCGTTCACCTGCATTGACGAACAACTCGATCAATACCTCTTCTACTCTTTCCTATCTCAGAATTGAAGTACGGTTCAATGAACGATAACAATGAAATCTATCGAAACCGTTCAAGAAATCTCAAGCAAAATCGAAAAACAACTCAAGGCACGAAAGCAACAAGTAACATTAAAATCTGAGGCAACAATGGTACAACGGAGAGGTCCCTCCTGACTCTGCTGCTAAGTCGATCCCCGGGGCATGGTCCACTGAATATAGGAATCGATTCCGAAGAAGTAAATCTATAATGAGGACGAGTTCTTGTTTCAATCTATCCCGATCGAACGATACCATCTTGTATTTTTTAGCCACGCTCCCCGAATAGGAGGAACGGGGCGCCACATCCTACCCGACTAATTGGAAGTTTTATGCTTGAAACTTAGGAATAGAACCTACTGTTAGGAAGCATTATGTTGAGGATGATGAACTGAATAGCTTGGACAATCATGAATTCGGTGGTTCGAGTCACCACAAATAAGACATTGCCCAAGTTTCTTATGGCACTTTTCAGTCGTGAGCCCTGGTTTCTTATAGTAGGAACATGGTTGCCCTGGGTTTCCTCTCTGTGGACCACCATTATTAGGGCACTTTGCAGCGGTGTTTCCCCTATCATTGCTTTGGCGTTTGTGATTGGAGGTATGCACAGCGCCGGTATAAACGTGAGGATACTGCGGTTCAAGAGATAGGGTATAATTCATGACTTTTGCATTATCCGATACTGATGAACGACTACATGCACATAAATGGCAGGACGTAGACCACCTTCAAACCTTCTAGCTTGGCTCGTTGTATCAGGTAAATAGGCGCTAGCAAATTTGGAAAGTCGGTTGAATTCAGCAAAATATTGTTTGACTGTCATGCTGCCCAACCGCAGTTGTACAAACTCATTCTCCTTCTGACGATGTACTGGAGTGGGTATAAACTCCTCTTCAAATGTGGCACAAAAAGTCACCCACGAGATCACCTCCTCTCCATGGTCAAATTGAAGAGATCGTCGATGCACGTCCCACCAATCGTACACGTTGAAGCAGAGTTGTATTTGAGCGCATGTGACGCACTTTTCCTCCGGTACATCAAGCAGTTTGAAATGATCCTCAAGTTCGGCGAGCCAATCTAGGGCCACGATTGGGTCCTCAGTCCCGTTGAATGGAGTGTTGCAGACTTTCTTGAAGTCGCCAAAGTCGAAGGCAGTCAGTTTCCTCGTTCTTGGAATTGGCGGTGTCTCAACATCAAGCACGGACTGTTCCACCGGGGTCGCTGCTGTTGCCGCAGACTGGTTGGAGGCCACAGTCTGCACGATCTGTTGTAAGACATCCACCTGCTTTTGTTGGACTAAAAATTGAGCCTCTAGATTGCTTTCGAACGTGGCTTGGCGAGCATTATCTCTTTGTTAGTTTGCCTCCAACATCTGTATCAGTTGCTGGATAGGATCGACGCGAGACATGGCTCGCTGGCTTCACGAACTTTCCGAAGCACCTGAACTACTTTCTTTGCCTTGCATTTCGTCCGGTACTAGCGCTAAGGATTGCGCTGGTGCCATTCCTTCAAAAGAAGGTAAATTACATCAGATCATAATATATTATGGACTTATTGTATGAACATATCTCATTTTGGCCTAACGAGATCAAGAGTTCGCATAGGAATTTATCGTTAAAGAAACTTTTCCCATACGAAGGGTCATGGAACTTGAAGCTGTGCTCTGATACCAACATGTCACACCCCGATTCCGTGGAATCGATGGACGTCCCCTGGGCGTGACCACCGTGCGGGCCTGAGTTTGCGCCCGCACAAGGCTAGAGTATTTTTGCATAACGAGCACATATTCAGAGTACGCTGATAAATTGAAACACAAGTTAAAGATGGAAAAGTTCTCTTTATTGATAATGAACATCTATTACAAACTCTTGAACGAGTCAGCTAATTGTCGTACGGGCTTACAAAAGTGTTGACATAAAATGAGATGGCAGTCCTGCATATTATATCCCTTTACTAAACTTCAAAGTGATAAAGACCTCCGGACGGAATGACGGCCTTCCCTCCGAGCTGTATTGTGTCGAGATGTGTTGGTGGTTGCAGACTATCCTGTCTAGATGCGTGAGACTAACGTAAAGTTTTGCCCAGATTGGATCGGTGCTAGTGCCCCAGCAACCGTCCGCAGGAACCATTGACCTTGTGCACAAGTTGTCCATGATCAATCGTTCATGATACATTATCATTGATACAGTTGAGGCAATATGAGTATATGACAAGCAATATTGTATGATTCATTTTTGCATAGTCTTTCTGACAGTTTATTGCATGACAAGTGTATTCCATACTTAGCACAATTTATGAAAGAAGATGCATTCTGACTACAATTGAGGCATATGATGAACATTTGAATGAACTAGCATGCAATAGATAACCGTTCACAAGTTTGGTTGAGAAACAATAATAGTCCAAGTCTATTCCTATTTTATCTTGACATCTTTTAGTTATTACTTTGTATCGTCTGATCGGGACAACAAGAATGCAAGATTTATAGATGTGAAGACTTGAAAGAAGGGCTAGCTAATCGGGATGGTAGCCACTCACTTAGTTGGTTGGAAGGGAGAAGGAAAGAGGCACTTCAAGACTTTGCTTGCACGCCGCCTACTGCTCGTTCACCTGTACTGACGAACAACTCGATCAATACCTCTTCCACTCTTTCCAAGCTCAGAATTGAAGTGCAGTTCAATGAACAAAAACAATAAAATCCATCAAAACCGTTCAGGAAATCTCAAGCAAATCCGAAAACCAACTCAAGGAACGAAAGCAACAAGCGACATCAAAATCTGAGGCAACAATAGTACAGCGGAGAGGTCCCTCCTGACTCTGCCGCAAGTCGATCCCGGGGGCACGGTCCACTGAATATGGGAATCGATTCTGAAGAAGATAATCTATAACGAGGATGAGTTCTTATTTTAATCTATCCCGATCGAATGATACCATCTTGTATTTCTTAGCCGTGCTCGCCGAATAGGAGGAATGGGGTGCCACAGGTTACCCATCCTACTGGAGGTCACCCATCCTAAGGGTGGTTACCCATCCTACGAGAGGGCACCCATTCTAGGGAGGTCACCCGTCTTAGGAGAGGTTACCCATCCTAAGAGAGGTCACCCATCCTAGGGAGGTTACCCATCCTACGAAAGGTCACCCATCCAAATAGAGGTTATCCATCGTAGGGAGGTCACCGATCCTAGGGAGGTTACACATCCTATGGAAGATCACCCATCCTAAGGAGGACACCCATCCTAGGGTGGACACCCATCCTAGCGAGGTTACCTATCCTATAGGTCACCCATCCTAAGGGAGGTTACCCATCCTACGAGAGACCACCCATCCTACGGAAGGTCACCCATCCGAGGGAGGTCACCCATCCTATGGGAGGTTGCCCATCCTATATGTCACCCATCCTATGAGAGGTTACCTATCATATAGGAGGTCACCCATCCTAAGAAGGTTAGTTACCCAACCTATGGGTGGTTAACCATCCTACAGAAGGTCACCCATCCAAATGGAGGTCACCTATCCTAAGGTTGGTTACCCATCCTATGGAGTTTACCCAACCTATGGGTGGTTACCCATCCTACGGAAGGTCACCCATCCAAATGGAGGTCACCCATCCTGCGAGAGGTTACCCATCCTAAGGGAGGTCACCTATTATACGCGAGGTCACCCATCCTAAGAGAGGTTACCCATCCTACTAGAGGTTACCCATCCTAGGAAGGTAACCCATCCTACTGGAGGTCACCCATCCTAAGGGAGTTTACCCATCCTAATGGAGGTCACCCATCCTAGGGAGGTTACCTATCATATAGGAGGTCACCCATCCTAAGAGAGGTTATCCATCCTAAGGGAGTTTACCCATCCTATGGGAGGTCACCCATCCTAGGGAGGTTACCTATCATATAGGAGGTCACCCATCCTAAAAGAGGTCACCCATCCAAATAGAGGTCACCCATACAAATGTAGGTCACCAATCCTACGGGAGGTTACCCATCCTACGGGAGGTTATCCATCCTAAGGGAGATTACCTATCATATGCGAGGTCACCTATCCTAAGGGAGGTTACCAATCCTAAGGGAGGTCACCCATCCTCCGAGAGGTTAGCCATCCGAGGGAGGTCACCCACACTATGGGAGGTCACCCATCCTAAGAGAGTTTACCCATCCTACGAGAGATCGCCCATCCTAAGGGAGGTTTCCTATCCTACGGGAGGTCACCCATCCTAGGGAGGTTACCTATCATATAGAAGGTCACCCATTCTAAAAGAAGTTACCCATCCTAAAGGAGTTTACCCATCCTATGGGAGGTCACCCACCCTAGGGAGGTTACCAAATATACTGGAGGTCACCCATCCTACGGGAGGTCACCCATCCTAAGGAAGGTCACACATCCTATGAAGGTCACCCATCCTACGGGAGGTCACCCATCCTAGGTAGCTTACCTATCCTAGGGAGGTCACCCATACTTAGGGAGGTTACCCATCCTAGGAGGTCACCCATCCTTAGGGAGGTTGCCCATCCTAGGGAGGTTACCCATCCTACGGGATATCACCCATCCAACGAGAGGTCACCCAACCTATAGGTCACCCATCCTATGGGAGTTCACCCATCTTACGGGAGGTCACCCATCCTAGGGAGGTCACCTATCCTACGGGAGGTCATCCATCCTTAGGGAGTTTACCCATCCTACGGGAGGTCACACATCCTAAGGGAGGCTACCCATCCTATGGGTGGTTACCCATCCGAAGGGAGGTCACCCATCCTAAGGGAGGTTATCTATCCTAGGGAGGTTAACCTAACTTAGGATGAGTGACATAATATATGATGGGTAACCTTCCGTAGGATGAGTGACCTAACTTAGGATGGGTAGTCTCCCATAGGATGGGTAACCTCCCTTAGGATGGGTGACCTCCAATAGGATGGGTACCTCCCTTAGGATGGGTAACCTTCCTTAGGATGGGTGATATGCCGTAGGATGGGTGACCTCTAGTAGGATAGGTAACCTCTAGTGGGATGGGTGACCTCCCTAGGATGGGTAATCTCTCGTAGGATGGAAAATATCTCTTAGGATGGGTAACCTCCCTAAGGATAGGTAACCTCCATAGGATGTGTGACCACTCGTAGAATGGGTAACCTCATGTAGGATGAGTGACCTAACTTAGGATGGGTAACCTCCGGTAGGATGGGTAACCTCCCGTAGGATGGGTAACCTCCTTAGGATTGGTGACCTCCCATAGGATAAGTAAACCTAACTTAGGATGGGTTACCTCCCATAGGATGGGTAACCTCCCTTACAATGGGTGACCTATTTTCCTTAGGATGGGTGATCTCTCTAGTATGGGTGACCTTCCTTAGGATTGGTTACCTCTCGCAGGATGGGTAACCTCCCTTAGGATGGGTAATCTCCCTAGGCTGGGTACCCATCCTAAGGGAGGTTACCCATCCTAAGGGAGGTTACCCAACCTATAAGAGGTCACCAATCCTTAGGGAGGTTACCCATCCTAGGGAGGTCACCCATCCTATGGGAGGTTTACCATCCTATGTTAGGTCACCCATCCTAGGGAGGTCAGCCATCCTTAGAGAGGTCACCCATCCTACGGGAGGTCACCCATCCTAGGGAGGTCACCCATCCTAGGGAGGTTACCCATCCTATAGAGGTCACTCAACCTAAGTGACGTTACCCATCCTAAGGTAGGTCGCCCATCCTAGGATGGTCACCCATCTTAAGGGAGGTTACCCATCCTAGGAAAAGTCAAGTCACCCCCACTGTCAACCGTATCCCTTACCGATTAAAATTAAGTGGGTGAATATATACATATATATATATATATATATATATATATATATATATATAGGTTGGGTAATCTCCTTAAGTATGGGTAACCTTCCATAGGATGGGTGACCTCCCTAGGATGGGTAACCTTCCTTTGGATGGGTAACCTCTATTTGGATGTGTGACCTCCCGCAGGATGGGCAACCTCCCTAGGATGGGTAACCACCCATATGATGGGTAACCTCCCTTAGGATGTATAACCTCCATATGGGTAATCTCCCTTAGGATAGGTAACCTTCCTTAGGATGTATGACCTTCCTAGGATGGGTGACCTCCCGGAGTATGGGTGACCTTCCTAGGATGTGTAACCTCCCTTTGGATGGGTAACCTCCATTTGCATGGGTAACCTCCCATAGGATGGGTGACCACCCTAGGATGGGTAACCTCCCTTAGGATGGGTGACCTCCCATAGGATGGGTAACCTCTCGTAGGATGGGTAACCTCCCATAGGATGGGTAACCTCCCATTCGGATCGGTAACCTCTCTTAGGATGGGTAACCTCTCATAGGATAGGTGACCTCCATTTGGATGGGTGATCTCCCGTAAGATGGGTGACCTCTCGTAGGATGGGTGACCTATAGGTAACCTCTCGTAGGATGGGTGAACTCCCTTTGGATGGGTGACCGCCCGTAGGATGAGTGACCTCCCTTAGGATGGGTGACCTCCCAAAGGATGGGTAACCTCCATAGGGTAGGTGACCTCCCGTAGGATGGGTGACCATCCTAGGATTGGTGACCTCCCAAAGGATGGGTGACCATCCTAAGATAGGTCACACATCCTAGGCAGGTCACCGATCCTAAGGGTGATTATCCATCATAGGGAGGTCATTCATCATATGGGAGGTCACCCATCCTAAGGAGGTCACCAACTTAAGGGTGGTTACCCATCCTAGGGAGGTTACCCATCCTAAGGGAGGTCACTCATCCTACGGGAGGTCACCCATCCAAAGGGAGGTCACCCATCCTACGAGAGATCACCCATCCTATAGGTCACCTATCCTATTAGAGGTCACCTATCCTACGGGAGGTTATCCATCTAAATGGAGGTCACCCATCCTACGAGAGGTTATCCATCCAAAGAGAGGTTACCCATCCAAATGGAGGTTATCTATCTTACGAGAGGTTATCCATCCTAAGAGAGGTTACCCATCCTATGGGAGGTCACTCATCCTACGGGCAGTCACCCATCCAAAGAGAGGTTACCCATCTTAGGGAGGTCACCCATCCTAGGGAGGTCACCCATCCAAAGGGAGGTTATCCATCCTACGGAAGGATGGGTAACCTTCCTTTGGATGGGTGACCTCCTTTTGGATGGGTGACCTCTCGTATGATGGGTAATCTCCCGTAGGATGGATGACCTCCCTAGGATGTGTAACCTCCCATATGATGGGTAATCTTTGTAACCTCCGATTTCCAATTTCCAAAATAATTAGATTTTTATTTATTTTAAAATATTAGATTTTAATTTATTTTAAAATATCAAGTTTTATAAAATATTTCTCCTTGAAATTTTTATTAGGATTTGAACGAAGTTTGATTGTAGGAAGTAATTTAAAAATCTTTATAAAAATCATTTTTCCTAAATGACGATGTATTACAAAATAAGTAAATAAATAATAATATATTTATTGGCCTGAATCATAATTTATTGTTTTAACTAAATAGTTATTAAAAGACTAGTTCATGAAATAAAACAAATTTTTATTTATTGGGATAGTAAATAAATAAATGTCATACTTTCTAAGATTTTACAAAATATATTAATTAGTAGCTAATTTGGAAATTAGCTAGCTTTCCTAAAAACATTTTTTAAATTATAATTTTTATTTTTATTTTTTATTTTACAAATTGCCATTCCTATTAACTAGCCTTCACACCCTCATTTTTCCCCACGTGAGAAACCCGTTTGATTAATTCTGGGCCATTCATTATTGGGCCAACCCGCAACCCTTTATCCCACAACATCTCTCCCTATTTAGGTTCTCATTCTCACATTTCCCTAAAACCCTAATCTTCAATTCATTGGCTAGCCTCCACAAATTCCCTCCAGCCAAGCCACCACCATTCTTGTGTGCTCGTGTCCGTGTGTCCAGCATCACCGTGTCAGCCGTGATGGCCTCGGGTCCGACCCCGGGTGTCCCACAGTATCCATTCATTTTTCTGTGTCCAGTTATTACAATATTACAATCAGATTTTTGTGTCCGACACACCCGGACACGTCCCTCACAGTTCAGCAACCCATCGTGTCCTGCCCCGGACACGATCCACAGACACGACTCGCAGAAACCTAACCCTAACCTAACTCCGGCGATCGCCGTGGCCGCCCAGATCCGCAGAGATCCCCTTCCGCTGCTCCCGAGACCCGCCACTGCCGAGAAGAACCGCCGCCGGCGACTGGGATCCCCGCCTCCGATCCACCCCGACACACGACTCCCCTCCACGTCGTCGAACCCAGCCGACCTTCGGCCGGACGGAGCCAAATCCGCCGAGATCTCCGCCGCTGAAGTCGAGACCGCAGCCGCAGCCGCCTCGGAGCCGTCGCCCCCTCGATCCGAGCGCCGCCTCCTCGATCAGAGCGCCGCCTCGGGCCGAGCGTCGCCGCCGCTGCAGATCCAGCCTCCGCCGAGTCGACTTCCCACCGCCGCTGAGTCGAAGGCCCGCCGCCGCCCGAGACGAACGACGACGACGACCCGTCGTCGAGACCGCTGCCGCCGCCTCCTCGGAACCTAGATCTGCCGCCGCCCCGGATCTCCTCGAGAGCCGAGCGCCGCCTCCTCAAATCGAGCGCCCGCCGCCGTCGCTTCAGGACCACCACTGACGCCCTGCCGGCCCGACCTCGCCAGAGAAAACCCCCGCCGTGAGTCCTCTCTCCTTCTTTCCCCTTTCTTCGTTCAGCTGCTGAGGATTTTGAGTATAAATTAGTTAAAGTTGTATATAATTAGTAATTAGTTTAATTAATTATTTAGTTAAATTAAATTAGTTTAGTTAATGATTAATTAGTTAATTAGTTAATTAGTTTAGTAAATTAGTTAATTAGTTTAGTAAATTAAAAATTTGTTTAGTTAATTTATAACTAGTTTAATTAATATAATTAGTCTAGTAAATTAATGTAATTAGTTTAGTATATGTAATTAGCTAATTTTGTGTAATTAGTTTATTTAGTTATAATTAAAAGGTTTTTTTTATTATGTTAAATATAATAAATCTTGGGGTTATATTATTATTAAAAATATAGTTCCAATAATAAAACTTAGTTCAAAAATTGTTATTTGGGGCTGGTGACCAATTCTACTGTAGATATATGAATATATTGACTTTTACGTAAATTCTAAAATTTGTATATAGTATAATTCTTATTTTTGGTATAAAAACATATTGGTAATATACATATTAATTAAATACGTATATTGGTAAATATATATATGTATGTAGACTTATATTTTATTGGTATATGTATAATTATGTATTTGTAAACCTACTTAGCATATTTTTATAGATATAAAATTAATATATATGGTAAATAAATTGTTCAACCCATATATATATATTATGCATGAATTAAATATATATATATATTGTATATGTAATTATTTTTGTGCAAGTAATATTGTAGGTGTTAATGTTAGTTAAATAGGTATAATGTATTATAGATGTCTGTCTAACTAGATGACCCTAGTTGACTGAGTCCCATGTCTGACATAGCCCCTGAGTTAGTATTTGCTTGTGTGTTTAGTATAGCTTCTGATGCAAATATGGTATTGTTTATTATATATTTTTAGGACTGTTGGTTCCTCCAGACGATACTCTGGGACAGGACATTGGTTTCACCAGCTAAGGACCCAAGGCGAGTACATTCTCTGATTAGTTTCTAATTTATGATATCTCCTATGTTCACTGTATCTAGTGTAAATATCCATGTTCTTGACACATTGGTTACACGGATTGGTATACACGGATCTCGTCATGAGATGTTATTCCTTATTCATGGTGTAGCTTGTATGAGACTTGTTTTCCTTGTTATCTCGTGCATGTACAGACACTGATTCCCGGGGAGATTTGCTACCTTCCTAGGGAATCCCGTGCCATAGCGTACCATGATTGGATCTACTATACCAGTCGGGGGTTTGGGGAGTATTTTAGTGTAGATATGTGATCATACCCAACTTTCCATGCATCATAGCTCACCCCACATCTCACGTCGGGTGTGGCCTGACCATCTCCATGCCTCATAGCTGTTACGTATGATTAGCCTGACCTCTCCATGCATCATAGCTAACCAACGGTTAGCCTGACCTTCCATGAATCATAGCTAATCACATGTAACCAGCCTGATCAAGCTCCCAAGCCGATCACATATTAAAGCTAGTACTCACACACTTAGTCGTAGAACTCTTGCTCATGGACATAATGTTTCTTTCCTGTATTTACTTACAGTATTTCCAGTATTTTCTCTCATTGTACATTTTCTCGTACCTATATATGCATCCGGTATGTTTCCATCTAGAACTGCTACATAGTTTATGTCATTTATATAGAACTGCTATTTAGAGATGTACTTTGCTCCTTCCTGACTGGAAAATATTTTTCCAGACTGTGACCTTAGTGGACTTGTTCTGACACTTGGAGATTTGTTGTTACTGATTACAGGTACGATTGTTTTATCATTAGTCTTGTGTTGTACTCTTTTGTTCTTCAAATTCTTATCGTGCTGTAATTGTGATTGAGTATGTTGTTCATCTTTATAGTGTTATCCGTGTCTCCTTATGGAGTTGGATACTAGTGTGAGATTATTTAGATAGTACTTGACCTAGATAGCGTTCTACCGCCGATGCTGCGGCGTAGGCTGGACGTACCCACGCACTCGTGCCCCTAAACCGGGTGCGGGTCGTGACACGTTTTTAGTGGTGGCCCATGCAGGTCAGACTTTGCGAGTTGTGCGATGTCGTAGTAGTGTGGCATCCTTGTTATACTACTGCGTGCCTGTGATAGGATATAGGACATAGGATACTAGGATGAGAGAGGATACTCAATCACAAACTCTTGAGAGATTCCTGGGACGACCCCTTGAGAATCTTGTTATAATTCCCAATTTAAATCTTTTTTCCTTGTTTTCGTCCGCTCTCGCTTGTTATCACTGAACTTGATTCTTGTTGAGCATTTATTAAATTAAATTCTTGGTATCATTGTTGAGATTGATTCTTGTTGACCAGTTGTTAACTTTAATTCTTGGTATCGTTGTTGAGTTGATTTCAACTTGAGATGAATTTTTACGGACTAGAATTTATGGTATCATCTGATGACATATATTGATGAGGACAGTGAGGAAGGTAAAACGTCTACTTTGGTTATGGAACCTAGAATTTATCGCAGCCATATTAGCTGTGGTGACGAGAACGTAGGGACCTGACTTGGATGTACATACTATAGTTATGAAGCTTAGAGTCTTTCGCAGCCATACCGGTTGGCGTGGCGAAGATTCTAGACGATATGATTATAGAGTGCATACCTTAGTTACGAAACCTATCGTTTATCGCATCTATGCTTACTGGCGTGGCGAGAATTCTGAGTGTCATGATTTTAGACAGACGTGTATGATTATCAGGTTGTATCCTAAATTGGTTCTTAAAATATCATCTCAAGACTTATCTATTTTTGTTATTCCCGGACTTTGTTCCACCACTTCTTTCTTTACTAGCAGTAAAGATATCTTCTGTCCTCAATTCAGTCTTTGGGCTCCTATTCCTTGAGGATTTCTTGTTAAGCATGGTGATTAGTGGCTTGTAATTTTGTTTGTGTCTTGTATTAGTTTTGACTGTGTTGCTAGTGAGTTGCAAGTGTTTCTTAGTTGGACATGTGAGCAGTAGGCTTTAATCTAGAGTTAGCCCTTAGCATAGTACCTTGTACCAATGATTCTAGGAGTAGTGTCATTAGAGACTGAGAGTTAAGGAGAGTATAGAGTATCAGTGATAGTTCTCAGAGTTAGTATCAGAGCCAATTACCCGTCCTGGATAATCATGATTATGTAATTGAGTGATCTATGTAAACGATTAAGTATCCGGAAATTGTGTTAAGGATTTATGGAGCATGATGTCCAATTTGATGATTGATATCAGAAATGTTAAAGGTAAAGAAATATATATGTATAAAGGGTTTAATGAGATGTCATAAGTAGAGAAATATCAGGATTTGTAATGGAAGTTGTGAAGCGTATCACGGATTAGTTTAATAGGCTTTAAAGGATTGAAGGAAATACATATACAACCATCGAGATGAGGAACCATACACATACCCATGAGAGTAAAGAAACATGAGTGTTATAGAGGATACAGGTGATCATGAGTTTAATGAGCTCGATGAGATAATCCATTAATGCAGCTAGTGATATAATACCAAGAGTGCTAATGATTCTATATCGAGGATTTGATGATATACCAATTGACATAAATTGAAATCATGAAGGAAAACACAGTTGATGATAACTTTGATCATTGGAGGTAATAGTACAAGTGCTTCAGGCAGTACAATTTTAGTACACAGTTCTAGACAATAGAGGTATTGAGTGCACCTTGAGTATCAGAGACCGTGAGCACTAATATGTACATTGAGGAGTTATAAATTAAAAGGTGGAAATGAATTTTAAATTTTCAGAATTTTTAAGGAGTTGAGATTTTATGTAATTAAAATATTGAGGATTTAAATTTGATTCACTAAACATAGTTAAGGCTACAAAGATTTTAGAAGTGATTAAATTTTATTTCGATGTGAAGTATCTAATTTTGAGGAGGCATATGCATTTTATTTTAAGTTGATCGGGAAGTTAAACCTTGACGATTATTTTGAGGATTAATTTTTGGTAGATGAGAGGTATGAATATTAATATATGATTAGTTGATATGGGTACCAGTGTACATGAATAGGAAATTGTTAGTGTGCTAGAGTTAAGTGTTTGTTAGAAGATAGTGCAAGTATATATTAAGCAGGTTCTTTCTTTTCTTTCCTCATGTTCTTGTTGTCTTCTGATTGATTGATACCTTAGTACCGTAGCTGGATGCATGAGTTCTTGTTATAATGTAGTTAGTAGTACCCCTGATACAGAGACTGCAATACCATGACAAGAGACACCATGATCATACATATTTCCCTTAGGTTGCATGTTGTATGGTTGTAGGTAGAATTCTCTTAGACTTGATTGTTGAGGATTTAACTGTAGTAAAGATCTATGACGAGGTTATGACTGACAAAAAGAGACAAGAGGATTAAATTTGTGGATGAGCATTGAATTAAATAAAGAATTTAGGGGTTGTTATAACGGAATTGATGGATCATTGATTTTATGAAAATCGAGGTATGATTGAAATTCGAGGACAAACATTTACTTAAAGGAAGAATTAAGAAATTCACAGAGCCAAAAATTTGAGGATTTATTAATTTTAAGGAGGTCTTGATATGATTGAATTGATTATTAAAAATTTGAGAAATTTGAGAGATTATCATTTTATCTATTTGATTGCAAGATAGAAATTTTATTGAAGATACTGGAAGCATCGCATCGTTGAGTATTTGAGGAAAAAGAAAAGCAGGAAATAAAATCGTAAATGGAATAGTGTCAAATTAAATTCTTGGGATGAGGAGTTAGATTGGAATAAGCATCAATTGAATTTGAGTTAGATGATTGATGAGTGTTTAAAGTTAAATTTTGGGATGCAGATTTTTAAGTTTTATAAATATGCATTGATTGGATTTCAATTAAAAGGATTGGATAGTAAATTTTGTATTTAGTTATTTACTCAAAATTTGAGGAGATTATGATACGACTGGAATTCAATTAAAATATTGAGGATTGAGTAGTAAATTTTTTTATTGGGATAATAAATTCAGAGGATGAAAAAAAAATATTAGTTCAAATTCGGAAACATTATACATACGGATAAAGAAATATGAAATGAAATGAAGCTCATGGTAAAGAAGATTATAATATAATTGATTATGGGATCATATAATTGAAGGTCGTAAGGTAAGATCATGGTATATTGAGGTTGTGATTTAAATTAAAATCTTGACCATGACAGTAACATTTGAAATCGAAGAAAATAATCGAGGTATAGTTGATGTTAAGATAAACAAACTCGAATTTGATGATAAGGATTTTGGGCAGGTAATAAATTTTGATTCGGAAATTCTAAGATTTAATAAAGTTTGTGGAATTTGAAACTTTTATAGAATTAGTTAATGATGAATCACAAGATTGAGAAAAGTAAAATGAACGAGGATAAAAAGGAAGGATTATTTTCAGATGGTAGTAAAGACTATTTTTCCTAGAAATTAAGAAAGGCGATTGGATGTCTCTTGATTACATTCTGAAGGATGTATTTAAGTTTCTTAAATCAAATTGTCGACCGTATCTTTCGAATTAGCTATAACTTTCATGTCTATATCATTCATTATACTGGGTCTTCCTTGGTTTAGTTACTTTGAAAAGGTAACGTGCATTATTCAAATTATCTGTTTTGTGATCATGTCTACTTCCCAAACCTAAACCTTCTAGAGGATTCAAGGCCGAGCCATAATTCCTTCAAGTTGTTCCTGTCTTAAACCATATTTACTTTTCTTCATGTTTTCTTCTGTTTGGTAAGTATTCTCCTTATAAAAATATTTTCTTCAATGATATATTCATCATTATGAACAACAAATTTTTTTCTATCCTAGTCATCCCTAAAATTTCGAGGACGAAATTTTTCTAAGGTGGATAGACTTGTAACCTCCGATTTCCAATTTCCAAAATAATTAGATTTTTATTTATTTTAAAATATTAGATTTTAATTTATTTTAAAATATCAAGTTTTATAAAATATTTCTCCTTGAAATTTTTATTAGGATTTGAACGAAGTTTGATTGTAGGAAGTAATTTAAAAATCTTTATAAAAATTATTTTTCCTAAATGACGATGTATTACAAAATAAGTAAATAAATAATAATATATTTATTGGCCTGAATCATAATTTATTGTTTTAACTAAATAGTTATTAAAAGACTAGTTCATGAAATAAAACAAATTTTTATTTATTGGGATAGTAAATAAATAAATGTCATACTTTCTAAGATTTTACAAAATATATTAATTAGTAGCTAATTTGGAAATTAGCTAGCTTTCCTAAAAACATTTTTTAAATTATAATTTTTATTTTTATTTTTTATTTTACAAATTGCCATTCCTATTAACTAGCCTTCACACCCTCATTTTTCCCCACGTGAGAAACCCGTTTGATTAATTCTGGGCCATTCATTATTGGGCCAACCCGCAACCCTTTATCCCACAACATCTCTCCCTATTTAGGTTCTCATTCTCACATTTCCCTAAAACCCTAATCTTCAATTCATTGGCTAGCCTCCACAAATTCCCTCCAGCCAAGCCACCACCATTCTTGTGTGCTCGTGTCCGTGTGTCCAGCATCACCGTGTCAGCCGTGATGGCCTCGGGTCCGACCCCGGGTGTCCCACAGTATCCATTCATTTTTCTGTGTCCAGTTATTACAATATTACAATCAGATTTTTGTGTCCGACACACCCGGACACGTCCCTCACAGTTCAGCAACCCATCGTGTCCTGCCCCGGACATGATCCACAGACACGACTCGCAGAAACCTAACCCTAACCTAACTCCGGCGATCGCCGTGGCCGCCCAGATCCGCAGAGATCCCCTTCCGCTGCTCCCGAGACCCGCCACTGCCGAGAAGAACCGCCGCCGGCGACTGGGATCCCCGCCTCCGATCCACCCCGACACACGACTCCCCTCCACGTCGTCGAACCCAGCCGACCTTCGGCCGGACGGAGCCAAATCCGCCGAGATCTCCGCCGCTGAAGTCGAGACCGCAGCCGCAGCCGCCTCGGAGCCGTCGCCCCCTCGATCCGAGCGCCGCCTCCTCGATCAGAGCGCTGCCTCGGGCCGAGCGTCGCCGCCGCTGCAGATCCAGCCTCCGCCGAGTCGACTTCCCACCGCCGCTGAGTCGAAGGCCCGCCGCCGCCCGAGACGAACGACGACGACGACCCGTCGTCGAGACCGCTGCCGCCGCCTCCTCGGAACCTAGATCTGTCGCCGCCCCGGATCTCCTCGAGAGCCGAGCGCCGCCTCCTCAAATCGAGCGCCCGCCGCCGTCGCTTCAGGACCACCGCCGACGCCCTGCCGGCCCGACCTCGCCAGAGAAAACCCCCGCCGTGAGTCCTCTCTCCTTCTTTCCCCTTTCTTCGTTCAGCTGCTGAGGATTTTGAGTATAAATTAGTTAAAGTTGTATATAATTAGTAATTAGTTTAATTAATCATTTAGTTAAATTAAATTAGTTTAGTTAATGATTAATTAGTTAATTAGTTAATTAGTTTAGTAAATTAGTTAATTAGTTTAGTAAATTAAAAATTTGTTTAGTTAATTTATAACTAGTTTAATTAATATAATTAGTCTAGTAAATTAATGTAATTAGTTTAGTATATGTAATTAGCTAATTTTGTGTAATTAGTTTATTTAGTTATAATTAAAAGGTTTTTTTTATTATGTTAAATATAATAAATCTTGGGGTTATATTATTATTAAAAATATAGTTCCAATAATAAAACTTAGTTCAAAAATTGTTATTTGGGGCTGTTGACCAATTCTACTGTAGATATATGAATATATTGACTTTTACGTAAATTCTAAAATTTGTATATAGTATAATTCTTATTTTTGGTATAAAAACATATTGGTAATATACATATTAATTAAATACGTATATTGGTAAATATATATATGTATGTAGACTTATATTTTATTGGTATATGTATAATTATGTATTTGTAAACCTACTTAGCATATTTTTATAGATATAAAATTAATATATATGGTAAATAAATTGTTCAACCCATATATATATATTATGCATGAATTAAATATATATATATTGTATATGTAATTATTTTTGTGCAAGTAATATTGTAGGTGTTAATGTTAGTTAAATAGGTATAATGTATTATAGATGTCTGTCTAACTAGATGACCCTAGTTGACTGAGTCCCATGTCTGACATAGCCCCTGAGTTAGTATTTGCTTGTGTGTTTAGTATAGCTTCTGATGCAAATATGGTATTGTTTATTATATATTTTTAGGACTGTTGGTTCCTCCAGACGATACTCTGGGACAGGACATTGGTTTCACCAGCTAAGGACCCAAGGCGAGTACATTCTCTGATTAGTTTCTAATTTATGATATCTCCTATGTTCACTGTATCTAGTGTAAATATCCATGTTCTTGACACATTGGTTACACGGATTGGTATACACGGATCTCGTCATGAGATGTTATTCCTTATTCATGGTGTAGCTTGTATGAGACTTGTTTTCCTTGTTATCTCGTGCATGTACAGACACTGATTCCCGGGGAGATTTGCTACCTTCCTAGGGAATCCCGTGCCATAGCGTACCATGATTGGATCTACTATACCAGTCGGGGGTTTGGGGAATATTTTAGTGTAGATATGTGATCATACCCAACTTTCCATGCATCATAGCTCACCCCACATCTCACGTCGGGTGTGGCCTGACCATCTCCATGCCTCATAGCTGTTACGTGTGATTAGCCTGACCTCTCCATGCATCATAGCTAACCAACGGTTAGCCTGACCTTCCATGAATCATAGCTAATCACATGTAACCAGCCTGATCAAGCTCCCAAGCCGATCACATATTAAAGCTAGTACTCACACACTTAGTCGTAGAACTCTTGCTCATGGACATAATGTTTCTTTCCTGCATTTACTTACAGTATTTCCAGTATTTTCTCTCATTGTACATTTTCTCGTACCTATACATGCATCCGGTATGTTTCCATCTAGAACTGCTACATAGTTTATGTCATTTATATAGAACTGCTATTTAGAGATGTACTTTGCTCCTTCCTGACTGGAAAATATTTTTCCAGACTGTGACCTTAGTGGACTTGTTCTGACACTTGGAGATTTGTTGTTACTGATTACAGGTACGATTGTTTTATCATTAGTCTTGTGTTGTACTCTTTTGTTCTTCAAATTCTTATCGTGCTGTAATTGTGATTGAGTATGTTGTTCATCTTTATAGTGTTATCCGTGTCTCCTTATGGAGTTGGATACTAGTGTGAGATTATTTAGATAGTACTTGACCTAGACAGCGTTCTACCGCCGATGCTGCGGCGTAGGCTGGACGTACCCACGCACTCGTGCCCCTAAACCGGGTGCGGGTCGTGACAATCTTCCTTAGGATGGGTAACCTCCCTATGATGGATGACCTCTATTAGGATGGGTAACCTTCCTAGGATGGGTAACCTCCTATTGGATAGGTGACCTCCCGTAGGATGAGTGATCTCCCTTAGTATATGTAACCTTTCTTATGATGGGTAATCTCTCGTAGTATGGGTAACCTATCTTAGGATGGGTAACCTCTCATAAGATTGGTAATATCCATACGATGGGTGACCTTCATATGATGGGTAACCTCCCGTAGGATGGGTAACCTCCCTAGGATGGGTGACCTCCCTTAGGATGGGTAACCTCAATACGATGGGTGACCTTCATATGATGGGTAACCTCCTTTATGATGGGTAAACTCTCTTAGGATGGGTAACCTCCGGATGAGTGACCTCCCTAAGGATGGGTAACCTCCATTTGGATGGGTGACCTCCCGTAGGATGGATGACTACCCTAGGATGAGTATAATGGGTGACCTCCATTTGGATGGGTAACCTCTCGTAGGATGGGTGACCTCCATTTGGATGGGTAACCTCCCGTAGGATGGATAACCTATCGTAGAATGGGTAACCTCCGGATGGGTGACCTCTCGTAGGATGGGTGACCTCCCTTAGGATTGGTGAGATCTCTTAGGATACGTAACCTCCCTTATGATGGGTCACCTCCCTAGGATGGGTAACCTTTCTATGATGGGTAACCTCCCGTAGGTTGGGTGACCTCCCTAGGATGAGTATAATGGGTTACCTTTATTTGGATGGATGACCTCTATTAAGATGGGTAACCACCCTTAAGATGGGTGACCTCCCTTAGGTTGGGTGACCTCCCTAAGGATGGGTAACCTCTAGTAGGATGGGTAACCTCATATAGTATGGGTGATCTCCCTAGGATGGATAACCTCCCATAGGATGGGCGACCTCCCTAGGATGGGTGACCTCCCGTTGGATAGGTGACCTCCATACGATTGGTGACCTTCATAGGATGGGTAGCATCCCTTAGGATGGGTAAAATTCTGTAGGATGGGTGACCTTTATAGAATGGGTGACTTTTCGTAGGATGGATGACCTCCCATAGTATGGGTGACCTTCCATTGTATGGGTGACCTCCCTAGGATGGGTAACCTCACATAGGATGGGTGACCTTCCTAGGATGGGTGACCTCCCGTAGGATGGGTAACCTCCATACGATTGGTGACCTTCATAGGATAGGTAACCTCCCTTAGGATGGGTGATATCCCGTAAGATGGGTGAACTCCCTTAGGATGGGTGACTTTCCGTAGGATTGGTAACCTACCTTAGGATAGGTGAACTCCCTAAGATGGGTGACCTCCCTTAGGATGGGTAACCTCCCTTAGGATGGGTAACCTCTAGTATGATGGGTAACCTCTAGTAGGATGGGTGACCTCCCTAGGATGGGTAACCTCTCGTAGGATGGGTTACCTCTAGTAGGATGGGTGACCTTCCTAGGATGGCTAACCTTCCGTAGGATGGGTAATCTCTTTTAGGATGGGTAACCTCCCTAAGGATGGGTAACCTCCATAGGATGGGTGACATCTCGTAGGATGGATAACCTCCCGTTGTATGAGTGACGTAACTTAGGTTGGTTAACCTCCCGTAGGATAGGTAACCTCCCGTAGGATAAGTGACGTAACTTTGGATGGGTAACATCCCGTAAGATGGGTATCCTCCCTAGGATGGATGACCTCCAGTAGGATGAGTGACCTCTCTTAGGATCGGTAATCTCTTATAGGATGGGTGACCTCTCGTAGGATGGGTGATATATCATAGGATGGGTTACCTCCATAGGATGAGTGACCTATTTTCCTTAGGATGGGTGACCTCCCTAGGATGGGTGACCGCCCTTAGCATGGGTGACCTCTCGTAGGATGGGTGATATCCCGTAGGATGGGTAACCTCCCTTGGATGGGTAACCTCCCATAGGATGGGTTACCTCCCTAGGATGGGTACCCATCCTAAGGAAGGCCACCCATACTAAGGAAGGTTACCCACCCTATGAGAGGTCACCCATAGTTTATCCATCCTACGGAGGTCACCCATCCTATGGGATATTACCCATCCAAAGGGAGGTTACCCATCCTAGGGAGGTCACCCATCCTTAGGGAGGCCACCCTTTCTACGGATAGTCACCCATCCTAGGGAGGTCACCTATCCTTAGTTTGGTTACCAATCCAACGGGAGATTACCCATCCTAAGGTAGGTCACCCATCCTAGGAGGGCCAACCATCTTAACAGAGGTTATCCATCCTAAGGGACCCATTTGGATGGCTAACCTCCCGTAAGATAGGTAACCTCCCATAGGATGGGTGACCTATAGGATGGGTAACCTCCCTTAGAACGGGTAACCTCCTTAAGGATTGATGACCTCCCGTAGGATGGGTGAACTATATGATGGGTAACCTCTCGTATGATGGGTAACCTCCCTAAAGATGGGTGATCTCGCATAGGATGGGTGACCTATAGAATGGATGACCTCTCGTATGATGGGTAACCTCCCGTAGGATTTGTAACCACCCATATAATGGGTGACCTCCCTAAGGATGGGTAACCTCCCTAAGGATGTGTGACCTCCCGTAGGATGGGTAACCTCCATTTGGATGGGTAACCTCCCGTAGGATGGGTAACCTCCAATAGTATGGGTGACCTATAGGATGAGGGACCTCTATTTGGATGGGTAACCTCCCGTAGTATGTGTGACCTCCCTTAGGATGGTTAACCTCCCGTAGGATGGGTAACCTCCCTAGGATGGGTACCCATAAGATGGGTAACCTTCATAGGATGGGTAATCTCCCTAGGATGGGTAATCTCTCATAGGTTGGGTAACTTTCCTAAGGATGGGTGACATCCCGTAGGATGGGTGACCTATAGAATGGGTAACCTCTCGTAGGATGGGTAACCTACATAAGGATGGGTGACCTCCTATAGAATGAGCGACCTATAGGATGGGTGACCTTTCGTAGGATGGGTAACCTCCCGTAGGATGAGTGACCTACCTTAGGATGGGTAACCTCCCGTAGGATGAGTGACCTACCTTAGGATGGGTAACCTCCCTAAGGATGAGTAACCTCCCTAGGATGGGTGACCTTCATTGGATAGGTAACCTCCTAAGATGGGTGACCTCCCTAGGATGGGTGACCTCCCTTACGATGGGTGACCTCTCGTAGGTTAGGTGATCTCTCGTAGGAAGGGTGATGTCCCTTAGGATTCCTAACCTCTCTTAGGATGGGTAACCTCCCTTAGGATAGGTGACCTACCGTAGGATTAGTAACCTCTCGTAGGATGGGTAACCTCTCATAGGAAGGGTGACCTCCAATAGGTTGGGTAACCTCTTTAAGTATGGGTGACCTACCGAAGGATGGGTTACCTTCATAGGATCGGTAACCTTCTTTAGGATAGGTAACCTCCCTTAGGATGGTGACCTTCTGTAGGATGGGTAACCTCTCTTAGGATGGGTAACCTCCCTAGGATGGGTGAACTCCCTTTGGATGGATAATCTCCCCAGGATGGGTGACCTTCATAGGATCGGTAACCTCCCTTAGGATGGGTGAACTCCCTTAGGATGGGTAACCTCCAATAGGATGGATGACCTCCATAGGATGGGTAACCTCCTTAGGATGGGTAAACTCCCTTAGGATGGGTAACCACCCGTAGGTTGGGTGACCTTCATAGGATAGGTAATCACCCGTAGGTTGGGTAACCACCCTTAGGATGGGTAATTTCTTGTAGGATGGGTCGCCCATCCTAGGATGTAGAACCTCCCGTAGGATGGGCAACTCCATAGGATGGGTGGTCACCTATCCCACTAGAGGTTATCCATCCTTCGAGAGGTCACCCATCCTAATGTAGGTTAGCCATCCTACGAGAGATTACCCATCCTAGGGAGGTTACCCAACCTATGGGTGGTTACCCATCCTACGGGAGGTCATCCATCCTACGGGAGGTTACCGATCCTAAGGGAGGTTACCCATCCTATGAGAGGTCACCCATCCTAAGAGAGGTTACCCATCCAAATGGAGGTCACCCATCCTACGGGGGGCCACCCATCCTAAGGGAGGTTGCCCATCCTATACTAGGTCACCCATCCTATTGTAGGTCACCCATCCTAAGAGAGGTTGCCGATCCTATAAAGGTTACGCATACTTTGGTAGGTTACCCAACCTATTAGAGGTCACCCATCTTACGAGAGGTTATCCATCCTACGAAAGGTTACCCAACCTACGGAAGGTCACCCATCCAAATGGAGGTCACCCATCCTATGGGAGGTCACCCATCCTAAGGAAGGTTATCCAACCTACGGGTGGTTATCCATCCTATGGGAGGTCACCCATACTAAGGGAGGTTACCCATCCTACGAGAGGTCACCCATCCTAGGGGAGGTCACCCATATATAGGAAGGTCACCCATCCTATAGGAGGTTACCCATCCTAAGGATGTCACCCATCCTATCGAGGGTAACATCCCTTAGGATGGGTGACCTCCCTAAGGATGGGTGACCTCCCTAAGTATGGGTAACCTCCCTAGGATGGATAACCTCCCTTTGGATGGGTAACCTCCCTTTGGATGGGTGACCTCCCAAAGGATGGTTGACCTTCCTAGGATAGGTAACCTTCCTAGGATGTGTGACCTCTCATAGGATGTGTAACCCATCCTTCAGGGAGGGTGACCGCCCTTAGGATTGGTAACCTCCCTTAGGATGGGTGACTTGACTTTTCTTAGGATAGGTAATCTCCCTTAAGATGGGTGACCTTCCTAGGATGGGTGACCTGCCTTAGGATGGGTGTCACGACCCGCACCCGGTTTAGGGGCACGAGAGCGTGGGTACGTCCAGCCTACGCCGCAGCATCGGCGGTAGAACGCTGTCTAGGTCAAGTACTATCTAAACAATCTCACGCTAGTATCCAACTCCATAAGGAGACGTGGATATCAAAAAATAAATCTAGAAATACTCAATCACAACTACAGCACGATAGAAAATGAAGAAATAAAAGAATACAACACAAGTCTAATGACACAATAATCATACCTGCAATCAGTAACATCCAATCCCCCAAGTGTGTCGAAAACCAGTCTACTAAGGTCACAGTCTGGAAAAATATTTTCCAGTCAGGAAGGAGCAAAGTACATCTCTAAATAGCAGTTCTATATAAATGACATAAACTATGTAGCAGTTCTATATGGAAACATACCAGAAGCATGTATAGGTACGAGAATGTACAAGAAAAGAAATATACTGGAAATACTGTAAGTAAATGCAGGAAGAAAAACAATATGTCAATGAGCAAGAAACCTATGACTAAGTGTGTGAGTACTAGCTTTAACATGTGATCGGCTTGGGACTAGTAAACTCATTACATGGGTTAGTAGGGCTAACCGATGTAACAGTGAGGAGGCATGTAAACTCATTACAGGGGTTAGTAGGGCTAACCGATGTAACAGTGAGGAGACATGTAAATGGTCAGGCCGCACCCGACGTGAGATGTGGGGTGAGCTATGGTGCATATAAAGTTGGGTATGATCACATATCTATACTAAAGTACTCCCCAAACCCCCCGACTGGTATAGTAGATCCAATCATGGTACGCTATGGCACAGGATTCCCTAGGAAGGTAGCAAATCTCCCCGGGAATCAGTGTCTGTACATGCACAAGATAACAAGGAAACAAGTCTCGTACAAGCTACACCATGAATAAGGAATAACATCTCATGACGAGATCCGTGTATACCAATCCGTGTAACCAGCGTGTCAAGAGCAATGGATATTTACTCTAGATACAGTGAACATAGGAAATATCATAAATTAGAAACTAATCAGAGAATGTACTCGCCTTGGGTCCTTAGCTGGTAATTATTGATGTCCTGTTCCAGAGTATCCCCTGGGTAAACCAACAGTCCTATAAACATATCACAAGCAAAACCACATTTGCATCAGATGCTACACTAACACAGTCTAAAAATACTGGCCTAAAAATACTGGCCTAGGCCAGTCAGGCAGGGCACTAGTCAACTAGGGTTATCTAGTAGGGATACGTATATAAATATTCACGTTACTCCTAATATATAACCAATTAATTGCATACAATATATATATATATCAACATTAATATTAAATATATTAATACTAATACACCAATTGAGTTTATAATATATATATATATGTATAAATATACATACCAATGATATATACTAAGAATATACTAAATACTTATACAAAATATAAATATATATATATACCAATTTAAATACATATACACTATATGTATTCCAATTAATTACATATAATATATACTAGTAGGTTGATTTATAATTAATTGAATTAAGGCTAGCTATACATTGAAATTATTTAATCTTTAAGGGACTTGGAAGAAAGAATACCTCTTAATGAATGTAATATATGCAGCTTCTGGCCACTGTTGTACTTCTCCCCATTTGTTAGAGCACCATCAGACAGCTTCTGTTCTTCCTTGTCACCCATTAATACTAGAAAATCCTTGATCACAGGAAAGGAACAGTCAGCAGTCCCATCCTTGTTTGTTTGTTTGCTTGAAAGCGGGCTGCAAGCCAGAACCCTCCATCCAATCAACAAAACCCCTGTGCTTCCCATGGTCACAAGCATAAATGCTACTGCTGGAATAGGACCTGATGTTACTGCCCTAATGATGATTCCTAGCGGTATTCCGACCGCCCAAGACTTCACGGCCGCAATAATAGCACGATGAGTGCCACTCAGTCCCTTAGCATCACCCCCCATAAGCTCTGAGGAAGTATGCAGATAAGAACCATCCAGCAATGAAAGGGTTAGCAGTACGAAGGGTCTCAAAGTCAAGAACAGGGAATCCATGGCTGAACCTCCCAATTGCTGAGAACACAAGTAGGCCCAAAACATCTCATCCTGCTAGAACACCCACCTGCGCCCAGGAGATGAGCTTGGAGCGGGCTGTTCCGGCTGGCTTGTCGAACTGGATGACGCCTTCGAGAGGGACTCGGGATGAGCAGAGGGAGTTCGGTTCGAGGTGCTCCGGTGGGAGAAACTCGGCTCGCCGGGGTCGGCTCGACTCGGATGGCCGAACTGCGGCAGGCAGCGGCCGGAGCAGGTGCATCAGCGGGCGGAGCAGCAGCAGGCGGCGGCAGCAGCAGGCCGGGGCAGGCCGGGGTCGGGGTCAGGGCTTGGCCGGCCGGACTCGAGTTGGAGTTGGGTGGTGAACAGTGTGGCTGGGTGTCTTTCCCCTTCTCCTTAAGTTTTGAAAAAGAAGGAAGAAGAAGAAGAAGAAGGAGGAAGAAAGGAAATTAAAGAAGTGGAGAAAAGGAAGAATGGAGGAGGCTACGGGTGGAGACTCTTGGGGGTTTTTCCTAGGTTAAATTTTTGGGATTAGAGCTTGATAGTACATTAAATAGAGAGAGTGTATGTGGAAAATCAAGGGTGAGGATGCACCCATTTAAAATGGGTGGTCCTGATTTGTCATGAAGAAGATTTTCTACATGTGAGGATGGGGTGTTGACTAGTCAAAATTGGGCTTCTCTATTTGGTTGAACCAATGGGGTGATGACACCTACAATTGGATAATTGCAACTTAGTCCCTTAAATTTGGGAAATTGCACAAACACATAAAATGACACAAAAATTGTGGAGAAAATATATTTAGTAATTTTCATGGTGAGAGGGTGTTGTGCGTTAGGCACGGGTTTAATTATTCGGGTATTAGAATTAAATTAGGATTTATGAAATCAGTCAAATTGTCATCCTCAATTTAATTAGAAATAAAATGCAAGCTGTGTTCAAAATTAATTAGGAGTACAAGGGGCCAAAATCAGGTCAGGTCATCAATACCAATAATGAAGTAGACTCAGAACAGGATATTACCCTAATTTGGGCCGCACGAAAAATAGGTCAAGATTTCTTCCAATTTTCGATTGGAACGCACAACGATAAAATAGGAATTTTATTAAATAACGTCTGCGACGATTTGTGCGGCTAGAAACAATGTACAGAGAGCATAATTATGAGTTGCAAAAATAGCAGAATGGAAGGCGGGCATGTCTAGGGCAAGATTGTAAAATTTGTTGGAAGACAAAAGTCAGGATACTGCTCCAAATATCGGAGCAAATGCAATGCGCAATAATTAAATAAAATACGGTAATTAATTACAGTCTCCAATAAATAAATTCTAGATAAAATAATTAAATACAAAATTCTATAATTCGGACAGGTGTTCGTCTACTGGGCTTCTAGGTCAATTCTGCTAGCAAAAAAATAAATGAGCACTGCATCTAATACTATATTTAATTACACATCACATATAATTATTTAAATCAAATATACTATCATGAAATTAATAAATTGTAACTACAATAATATTAAATATTGTAAAAAGTCGAAAATACCCCTGTTTTCGGAACGTGGTAGTGACAAGTCTACCCACCTTAAAAGAATTTCGTCCTCGAAATTTAAAATCCTCATATTAGTGTTTAATCATACACATTATTATTTCCCTCAAAATTTAAATTCCTCATCCATGAAATCTTGTAATAATTCACAATGTCCTTTCGCAAATTCAAAATTTTAAAATTGTTGTATAACCTGAAAATCCTCAAAGTAAAATCAAAGTCCATCAAAATTTCCTTGAAAGTTTTTTTTTTTTTTTTTTTTTTTGTGAATAATTCAGTACTCGGAATTTAATATTCACTCCTTAAATTTGATGAATTTTTTTTTTTTTTTTTCCAATGCACAAGTATAATAATGAAATCTCGTCCCACAAGTTTAAATTTAAACATTTATCCATCTAAATTTTATTTCTCGATTTCCTCTTCCTCAAAATACTCAACAATGCGATACTTGAAGATTCTCTAATTGCAACATCCCATATAACATTTTAAAAATTTCCATAACTTGCAATCAAATAATTATAGTGATAATCTCTCTAAATTTCCTCAAATTCTAATGATAACCTCAATCATATCACATCCTTCCTGGAATTAATACATCATAAATTCCATCATGTTAAATTCTTGATCCTTTATTTAAATCAATGTTTATCCTCGAAATTTTTAAATCCTCGATGGTTTTATTTATTTGCTACCATCAAAATTAAATTCATCAGATCATATAATCATGAACTACTCCATATTGTTATTTCACAATATTTTTTTTTTTTTTTTTTCACATAATATGCAACGATGTAATACTTATGAAACCTTCAATACAATATTCAAAATATAAGTTCACAACTTGCAGTCCAATAAATATATCGATGGCCTTCTTAAATTCCTCAAATTTAATGATAAATTCAATCATTTCATGATCTTCTTAAAATCAATGATTTAACAAAACTTCAATTATACCATATTAAGTTCCCAACTCTTTATTTAATTTAATATTTTTTCCTCAAAATTTTCAATGATAATTATATCATAATCAACCTTCCTGAAATTAACAATCATCAATTCTGCCATGTTAAATTTTTAGTCCTTTATTTAAATTAGCGTTTATCCTCAAATTTCGATCATACCTCTATCCTTGTAAAACCAATGATCCAGCAATTCTGTTATATCAACTCATGAATGCTTATCCTTGAATTTTTAATCATCTTGTCCCATCTTGTTAAGTCATAACCCCTTCATAAAATACTATGGTCAACCTCAATAATCATGGTCGGAGAAAACTCTACCCACAGTCATACCACCTGTAATCTAAGAAAAATGTGTGCGTTCATGGTGTCTTGTGTCATGGCATATTGCAGTCTCTGTCAGGGTGTACTACTAGCTATATTCTAACAAGAAAAATTACGAATACAACCCACGGTACTAGGGAATCAATCAATCAGAAGACAAAAATAACATGAGAAAAAGAAAGAACCTGCTAACATATTTCTTGCGGTATCTCCTATCTCTAACAAACACTTAACTCTAGCACATTCACTAACAAATTCTTATTCTTGTACACTGGTACCCATATCAACTAGTCATTAGTCCATAACATCCATGATTACATCCTCATTGCATACATCTGCTTATTAATACCTAAATCTGATACCAAGATTCTCTAATATAACCATGGTTCAATAATGCATCCAAGTTTGATACCTCTATCTCTTTAGTACCATACTCTCTGTCGGTTCCCGTTCCTACTACAATTGTTCATACTATTCTTATCACTCAAATACACGTCAAGTGCAACACCATACTAAGTGCTAAGCCCCTTTCTAATACAACTCTAGATGGACACCCAAGTCAGTCTGCGGTGCCATCTCAATCCTGCTCAAGTTATCAGATCCTTACACATGTATATCATCTACTCATATATTAATATTCATATCTCTCATCTATCATAAAATTAATCCTCAAAATAATCGTCAAGGTTTAACTTCTCGATCAACTTAAAAATGAATTGTATATACCTCCTCAAAATTATATACTCAACATCGAACAAAATTTAATCACTTCTAAAATCTTTGTAGCCTTAACCATGTTTATTGAATTCATATTTGAAATCCCCAAAAATTTTTAATGACAAAATCTCAACTCCTCAATTATTCTAAAAATACAATCTTATTTCCACCTTTTAATTTATAACTCCACAATGTACATATCAGTGCTCACGGTCTCTGATACTCAAGGTGCACTCAATGCATCTAGTGTCTATAATTGTGTACTAAAATTGTACTGCCTGGATCACTTGTACTATTACCTCCAATGATCAAAGTTATCATCAACTGTGTTTTCTTTCATGATTTCAATTTATGTCAACTGGTATATCATCTAATTATCATCACACAGAGTGCTTACTATTATTAATGTCATCCTCGACTAATCCTCGATATAGAATCATTAGCACTCTTGGTATTATATCACTAGCTTCATTAATGCATCATCTCTTCAAGCTCATTATAACTCATGATTACAGGTATCTACTATAACACTCATGTTTCTTTACTCTCGTGGGTAAGTGTATGGTTCCTCATCTCGATTGTTGTATATGTATTTCCCTGTAATCTTTTACAGCCTGTTAAACTGATCTGTGATACGCCTCACCAATTTTATTACCAATTCCGATATTCCTCCACTCATGACAGCTCATTAACTCTTTTATGCATATACAATTCCTTACCTTTAACACTTCCGATATCAATCATCAAATTGAACATTATGCTCCATTAATCCTTAACACAATTCCTGGATACCTAATTGTTCACATAGATCACTCAATTACATAATCACGATTATCCAGGACGGGTAATTGGCTCTGATACTAACTCTGAGAACTATCACTGATACCCTATACTCTCCTTAACTCTCAGTCTCTAATGACACTACTCCTAAAATCATTGGTACAAGGTACTATGCTAAGGGCTAACTCTAGATTAAAGCCTACTGCTCACATGTCCAACTAAGAAACACTTACAACTCACTAGCAACACAGTCAATACTAATACAAGACACAACAAAATTACAAGTCACTAATTATCATACTTAACAAGGAATCCTCAAGGAATAGGAGCTCAAAGACTGAATTGAGGACAGAAGGTATCTTTACTGCTAGTAAAGAAAGAAGTGATGGAACAAAGTCCTGGAATACCAGAAATAGATAAGTCTTGAGATGATATTTTAAGAACCAATTTAAGATACAACCTGATAATCATACACGTCTATCCGAAATCATGACACTCAGAATCCTCGCCACGCCAGTAAGCATAGATGCGATAAACGACAGGTTCCGTAACTAAGGTATGCAACCCTATAATTATGTCATCTAGAATCCTCGCCACGCCAACCGGTATGGCTGCGAGAGACCCTAAGTTTCATAACTACAGTATGTACATCCAAGTCAAGTTCCTACGTTCTCGTCACGACAGCTAATATGGCTGCGATAAACTCTAGGTTCCATAACCAAAGTAGACGTTTTTACCTTTCTCACTGTCCTCATCAATATATGTCATCAGATGATACCGTAAATTTTAGTCCGTAAAATTCATCTCAGTTTGAAATCAACTCAACAACGATACCAGGAATTAAAGTTAACAACTGGTCAACAAGAATCAAACTCAATAATGATACCAAGATTTTAATTTAATAACTGCTCAACCAGAATCAAGTTCAGTAACAACAAGCGAGAGCGGACGGAAACAAGGAAAAGATTTAAATTGGAAATTATAATAAGATTCTCAAGGGGTCGTCCCAGGAATCTCTCAAGAATTTGTGATTGAGTATCCTCTCTCATCCTAGTATCCTATGTCCTATATTCTATAGCAGGCATGCAGTAGTACAACTAGGACGTCGCACTACCACGACATCACACAACTTGCGAAGTCTGACCTGCATGGGCCACCACTAAAAACGTGTCACGACCCGCACCCGGTTTAGGGGCACGAGAGCGTGGGTACGTCCAGCCTACGCCGCAGCATCGGCGGTAGAACGCTGTCTAGGTCAAGTACTATCTAAACAATCTCACGCTAGTATCCAACTCCATAAGGAGACGTGGATATCAAAAAATAAATCTAGAAATACTCAATCACAACTACAGCACGATAGGAAATGAAGAAATAAAAGAATACAACACAAGTCTAATAACACAATAATCATACCTGCAATCAGTAACATCCAATCCCCCAAGAGTGTCGAAAACCAGTCTACTAAGGTCACAGTCTGGAAAAATATTTTCCAGTCAGGAAGGAGCAAAGTACATCTCTAAATAGCAGTTCTATATAAATGACATAAACTATGTAGCAGTTCTATATGGAAACATACCAGAAGCATGTATAGGTACGAGAATGTACAAGAAAAGAAATATACTGGAAATACTGTAAGTAAATGCAGGAAGAAAAACAATATGTCAATGAGCAAGAAACCTATGACTAAGTGTGTGAGTACTAGCTTTAACATGTGATCGGCTTGGGACTAGTAAACTCATTACATGGGTTAGTAGGGCTAACCGATGTAACAGTGAGGAGGCATGTAAACTCATTACAGGGGTTAGTAGGGCTAACCGATGTAACAGTGAGGAGACATGTAAATGGTCAGGCCGCACCCGACGTGAGATGTGGGGTGAGCTATGGTGCATATAAAGTTGGGTATGATCACATATCTATACTAAAGTACTCCCCAAACCCCCCGACTGGTATAGTAGATCCAATCATGGTACGCTATGGCACAGGATTCCCTAGGAAGGTAGCAAATCTCCTCGGGAATCAGTGTCTGTACATGCACAAGATAACAAGGAAACAAGTCTCGTACAAGCTACACCATGAATAAGGAATAACATCTCATGACGAGATCCGTGTATACCAATCCGTGTAACCAGCGTGTCAAGAGCAATGGATATTTACTCTAGATACAGTGAACATAGGAAATATCATAAATTAGAAACTAATCAGAGAATGTACTCGCCTTGGGTCCTTAGCTGGTAATTATTGATGTCCTGTTCCAGAGTATCCCCTGGGTAAACCAACAGTCCTATAAACATATCACAAGCAAAACCACATTTGCATCAGATGCTACACTAACACAGTCTAAAAATACTGGCCTAAAAATACTGGCCTAGGCCAGTCAGGCAGGGCACTAGTCAACTAGGGTTATCTAGTAGGGATACGTATATAAATATTCACGTTACTCCTAATATATAACCAATTAATTGCATACAATATATATATATATCAACATTAATATTAAATATATTAATACTAATACACCAATTGAGTTTATAATATATATATATATATGTATAAATATACATACCAATGATATATACTAAGAATATACTAAATACTTATACAAAATATAAATATATATATATACCAATTTAAATACATATACACTATATGTATTCCAATTAATTACATATAATATATACTAGTAGGTTGATTTATAATTAATTGAATTAAGGCTAGCTATACATTGAAATTATTTAATCTTTAAGGGACTTGGAAGAAAGAATACCTCTTAATGAATGTAATATATGCAGCTTCTGGCCACTGTTGTACTTCTCCCCATTTGTTAGAGCACCATCAGACAGCTTCTGTTCTTCCTTGTCACCCATTAATACTAGAAAATCCTTGATCACAGGAAAGGAACAGTCAGCAGTCCCATCCTTGTTTGTTTGTTTGCTTGAAAGCAGGCTGCAAGCCAGAACCCTCCATCCAATCAACAAAACCCCTGTGCTTCCCATGGTCACAAGCATAAATGCTACTGCTGGAATAGGACCTGATGTTACTGCCCTAATGATGATTCCTAGCGGTATTCCGACCGCCCAAGACTTCACGGCCGCAATAATAGCACGATGAGTGCCACTCAGTCCCTTAGCATCACCCCCCATAAGCTCTGAGGAAGTATGCAGATAAGAACCATCAAGCAATGAAAGGGTTAGCAGTACGAAGGGTCTCAAAGTCAAGAACAGGGAATCCATGGCTGAACCTCCCAATTGCTGAGAACACAAGTAGGCCCAAAACATCTCATCCTGCTAGAACACCCACCTGCGCCCAGGAGATGAGCTTGGAGCGGGCTGTTCCGGCTGGCTTGTCGAACTGGATGACGCCTTCGAGAGGGACTCGGGATGAGCAGAGGGAGTTCGGTTCGAGGTGCTCCGGTGGGAGAAACTCGGCTCGCCGGGGTCGGCTCGACTCGGATGGCCGAACTGCGGCAGGCAGCGGCCGGAGCAGGTGCATCAGCGGGCGGAGCAGCAGCAGGCGGCGGCAGCAGCAGGCCGGGGCAGGCCGGGGTCGGGGTCAGGGCTTGGCCGGCCGGACTCGAGTTGGAGTTGGGTGGTGAACAGTGTGGCTGGGTGTCTTTCCCCTTCTCCTTAAGTTTTGAAAAAGAAGGAAGAAGAAGAAGAAGAAGGAGGAAGAAAGGAAATTAAAGAAGTGGAGAAAAGGAAGAATGGAGGAGGCTACGGGTGGAGACTCTTGGGGGTTTTTCCTAGGTTAAATTTTTGGGATTAGAGCTTGATAGTACATTAAATAGAGAGAGTGTATGTGGAAAATCAAGGGTGAGGATGCACCCATTTAAAATGGGTGGTCCTGATTTGTCATGAAAAAGATTTTCTACATGTGAGGATGGGGTGTTGACTAGTCAAAATTGGGCTTCTCTATTTGGTTGAACCAATGGGGTGATGACACCTACAATTGGATAATTGCAACTTAGTCCCTTAAATTTGGGAAATTGCACAAACACATAAAATGACACAAAAATTGTGGAGAAAATATATTTAGTAATTTTCATGGTGAGAGGGTGTTGTGCGTTAGGCACGGGTTTAATTATTCGGGTATTAGAATTAAATTAGGATTTATGAAATCAGTCAAAATGTTATCCTCAATTTAATTAGAAATAAAATGCAAGCTGTGTTCAAAATTAATTAGGAGTACAAGGGGCCAAAATCAGGTCAGGTCATCAATACCAATAATGAAGTAGACTCAGAACAGGATATTACCCTAATTTGGGCCGCACGAAAAATAGGTCAAGATTTCCTCCAATTTTCGATTGGAACGCACAACGATAAAATAGGAATTTTATTAAATAACGTCTGCGACGATTTGTGCGGCTAGAAACAATGTACAGAGAGCATAATTATGAGTTGCAAAAATAGCAGAATGGAAGGCGGGCATGTCTAGGGCAAGATTGTAAAATTTGTTGGAAGACAAAAGTCAGGATACTGCTCCAAATATCGGAGCAAATGCAATGCGCAATAATTAAATAAAATACGGTAATTAATTACAGTCTCCAATAAATAAATTCTAGATAAAATAATTAAATACAAAATTCTATAATTCGGACAGGTGTTCGTCTACTGGGCTTCTAGGTCAATTCTGCTAGCAAAAAAATAAATGAGCACTGCATCTAATACTATATTTAATTACACATCACATATAATTATTTAAATCAAATATACTATCATGAAATTAATAAATTGTAACTACAATAATATTAAATATTGTAAAAAGTCGAAAATACCCCTGTTTTCGGAACGTGGTAGTGACAATGGGTAACCTCCCATAGAATGGGTAACCTCCCTATGGATGAGTGACCTTCATATGATGGGTAACCTCTCGTAGGATGGGTGACCTTCCATAGGATGGGTGACCTCTCGTAGGATGGGTGACCTTCCGTTGGATGGGGTAACCTCCTGTACGATGGGTGACCTCCCATAGGATAGTTAACCTCCCGTAGGATGGATAACCTCGCATAGGATGGGTGTTCTATAGGATGGGTGACCTCACGTATGATGGGTGACTTCCCGTAGGATGGGTGACCTCTCATCGGTTGGGTAACCTCCCTAAGTATGGGTGACCACCCTAAGGATGGGTGACCTTCGTAGGATGGGTGACCTCCCATAGGATGGGTAACCTCATTTAGGTTGGGTAACCTCCCATAGGATGCGTATCCTCAATTAGGATGGCTGAGCTCCTTTAGTATGGGTAACCTTCCTTGGGATAGGCGATCTCCTGTAGGATGGGTAACCTCCCGTAGGATGGCTGACCTAACATAGGATGGGTGACCTCCCGTAGGATGGGTGACCTTCCTTAGGATTGGTAGCCTCCCTTAGGATAGGTGACCTCGCATAGGATGGGTAACCTCACTTAGGATGGGTGTCCTTCATAGGATGGGTAACCTCCCTTAGGATGGGTAACCTCCCGTAGGATGCGTATCCTCTATTAGGATGGGTGACCTCCTTTCGGATGGATAACCTCCCTTAGGATGGGTTGTCTCCTGTAGGATGGGTGACCTACCTAGGATGGGTAATCTCTCGTAGGATGGTTGACCTTCCATAGGATGGGTGACCTCCATAAGTATGGGTGACCTATAGGATGGGTGACCTCCCTAAGGATGGGTAACCTCTCGTAGGAAGGGTAACTTCCCGTAGTATGGGTGACCTCCCTAGGATGGGTAACATCCCGTAAGATGGGTGACCTCCGGTAGGATGGGTGACCTCCCATAGGGTGGGTGACCTCCCGTAGGATGGGTTACCTCTCTTAGGACGGGTGACCTCCCTAGGATGAGTAACCTCCCATGGGTAACCTCCCTATTTATGGGTGACCTCCCATAGGATGGGTGACCTGTAGGATGGGTGACCTCTCGTAGGATGGGTGTAAACCCCCTCGACCAGAAATTAGGGTTAATTATTAAATTAGCCTAATTAGGGTTAACTTAAATTAATTATGATTTAATATATAGTATTATAAATACCTGTGAAATGATTTGATTATTTGGGATTAAAACCCTAGCTGTTGCCCTAAAACAAATTCCATATATTTGACCTAGACCTGTAAATCCATCATATTGAACCTAGAACAAACCCCGGATACCGATTTTCGTGCCTGATTTTAGTCGCACAAAAGTCGTTACAAACGTCCGTACGCAAATTAATTAAATTGTGTAATTACGTTCGCTGTCCGTTCCAATTGATATTAAGACCCAACCTCAACCAGTTTTGACCAACCCAGGTCACGATATTATTGTACACTGAGCCTACTACACCAATGACCCTTGTCCAACCTAATTTAGACTCCCGGATTTTATTTAAATTAAATTAGAGACACCCGGTAAATTAATTATAAATTAATTAATATGGCTACCTAACCTCAATTAAATTAGACCCAACTCCAACCCAAACCCACATCCACACCCACAAGCCTCATACAAAACACCATACACCATGCTAGTCCAATGAGGAACACCAAACATGGTGTTTGGTTACATTAAATCCCCAATTCCAGATATTGTTCAAATACCAAATTGTTCAGGGACCTAATTGCAAAATTGCAATGAGGTATCCCCCTCTCATTGGCCCAAACCATCATATAGAAAAGTAATGGTCATGACCAACCGTATGCATTTAATTTCCCCCCCTTTCCTATGTACTTACATTACTTTATGTAGGGCACATCATGGTCCTACATTTGAAATACCTAAATCCTAGCCCTCCCCTCATCATGTAGAAGCTTCCCCAACACCCAAAAAATCTCCTACAGCCGGCCCTAACCCCAAGACAGCCCCCTCCCTCACTCTCTCTCCTATTTATACAATTATTTACACCTCATTGAAGGCACACAAACCAAGGTTTATACGTAAAACCCTAAACTCACCAAACCGAACTCTCCCCAACCCCATAGCCACCCGACCACTCCTCTGGCCAAACGTCGACTCCGGCCGCCCCCAACACCGACCCGGCCACCCTTGCCAACCACTCCCCCACCTGCCACCACCGCCACCCGCCGTCTGGCCGCCGACAGCGACCTCCCCAGCCGACCTCCCCAACCCGGCTGCTCCCTCACCACACGCACAGCCGACCACCCTTCCTCCTCGTACTCCGCCACCACCGCACCGCCGACCACCAAACTTCGCCGGCGTCACCCCCTACCAGTCCTTTTCCTTCCCGCCGACTTTCAGCCCCGAACGTCGACACACGGAGGAGCAATCGCCCCCGCAGTGCCGGTTGTTCCAGACTGCGGCTGCTATGCCAACGCCCCCCGCGCGACGCCGGAGCGCCGTCCGACCACCCCCTCCGGCGACGGTCGACCACCTAGACCCCCTCGACCCGAGGTACGATCCAGTGTAATATTTTACGTATATTTTCCTGTATTTTAGGAGTATTTCTAGGTGCAATGTCCTAATACTAGAATAGTATAGTTTGCGTATTCTTTTACGTATTCTATATATTAATTAGTATTTATCGTATTATAATTATTAATTATGTATACCTCCTGTATAAATGTTATATTATAAATATACTCTTATTTTTAATTAGTGTTATATATAATGGGATTATTGATGAGTATATTTGTGTATAAATACCTATGCATATATATATATATGTATATATATATATATGTATGTATATAGTATTATACGAGGATAATTTATAATTAATACATAGCATAGTTTAAATGTTATTTCTGTGAATTTGTGTTGTATATAATATAATACTATTTTTATATTATATTTTCGTATTAGGGACTTATACTTATGTATGTATGTATGTATGTATGTATGTATGTATGTATGTATGTATGTATATTTCTTATTATATGAAAAATGTTAAATATATAATATATATCGACTTTAAATATATTTTCTGGAAATTAAGAAATGTTATGTATATTAGTATATATTAAATACTTATACGTATTAACCCCTCTAATATGTATAAGTATATATATATATATATATAACCTACCTGTATGTGTATACATTTTAATATACCTTTGTTATGTTGTATATATTAATTTATGTATATATTCTCTATCTAAAAAAATATGTATATGTATAAAGTTATGAATTTACGTTATTATCAATTATGTACAGATATTTAATAGGTGTATTATTAGTATATACTAATTAATACATAAGTACTATTTTCGTACTGTTAAACAAATATAATATTTATTTAATATAATTAAATATGATTTAGAGTATATGTATATACTAGTATTAGCTATATACTTATATACAGTCCCGACCCTATGTCAACTGTAGATACAGACAGTGCGTCTTAGTCGTGCTATTGTAGCGACTAATTTGGTCATTACTATATCCTATATAGGAGTACTGGACACTACTGTCGAGGCATCAGGAGCAGGGCTTTGGATTTTGCAGCTACCAGGGACAGGCAAGTATACCTTGCTGATTTACTGCTTAAATTTAAATGTTAAATGTTGCAAATATACTTGAAATGTGTGCGTCCGAGATTGACTCGGGTGCAGTCGACAATGCGTCGATGAATAGTGTACATGTCCTAGTTGCTAGTTGACTCACCTTTTACTGTGAGGATATTCTGATATCTTCCTAGACCATGGCACTATACACGTATCACGATGGTATATTCATATTGGGATGCGTGTCCGCGTACCCGATTCGCTATCGGTACGTACGACATGCATCACGGACTAGCATGTATTCTAGAGTAATATAGTTAATTGAGACTTGACATCTAGATACGGTACACTCAAGTCGTGCATTCGACTTGCGTATCTACATTGGGCGAGAAGGACAACTGATAAACGTACGGGATACACCCATCGGACTCCGTGGTATCCAGAGGAACCACAGGCCCGGTGACTCCCTATATTCAGACACCGCGCTCTACGGAGTGTTACGGACGTATATACATTGCAGATACCACGCCCCTTAGAGTGTGGACGTTATATATATACAGATACCTCATTCTTCGGAATGATGGACGTTGCAGATACCACACTCTAGAGGACGTTGGACGTTATGCCTATACCTACCTATACGTTCCTAGGTTGTATTTACATTGCATTCACTTAGATGGTTAGCACACCCCTCTTTACTTTTATTCAGTACTATATCTGGCATGCATTTTGTATCTTGTTATGTCCCTCTGAGGACCTGGTTATCTTCCAGATCTGGACGAGGCCTATTATCCCATAATTTATAGGCCAGGTGTGGAGACGAGGTTTGCTCTTGACGAGGAGCTAGAGGTCCTTCCATCGGAGTACCCCTGATCATCTTGGTAGGCCTCCCGCCTATGATTGGAGCTCCTTACCTAGTTAGCAGTTGCTTCAGTCACTCTTTTTATCAGTACTCTTATTTCAGACTATCAGTACTTTATCTCCAACATTTGTAGTGGGTTTGTTCCCACCGAATATATTTCAGTTGTATTATATCATTCGACTATGTCTTATATTCCAGTCTTTCATTTCAGTATTTTACTTGTTGTCTGTGGATGAGATTAGACACTGCCTGTTGTTGATATTAGACTTGTTAGATTTAGGACAGCGTAGCACGCTTCGCCAGGATCCATTAATTTGGGATATCCTCGGAGACGTGTCAGCTGGCCAATGCCACGTGGCCTGGTTCCATATATTTTGGGACTGGGGCGTGACATGGTTTTAGTGGTGGCCCATGCAGGTCAGACAAAGATCAAATATTTATCGCTTGTGGTATGGTAACATGCCCAGCGAGCCTGCAATAGGATAGAAATCACTAGGTCTCATCCACTTGATTACGCCTTTGAACCTCTTCCGAATTTTAAAATACCTGCATCCTGTTTGATTGATTCTATACTCTTTTAATATCGTTCTATCTCTTACAGCGAGATGAACCTTCGTAGCCGACGTGAGATACTTGGTACCATAGTACCACCTGCAGCACCGAGGGAGGATACGACTCAGGGACCACCCAGAGAACTGCTACAGCCAGAGGCACAGGTGATCCCCCAGGCCCCGATGGTTCACTGGCATCAGGTCTCTCCCGACGAAGGGACGCAGCAGCCAGAGGGCCAGACATCGCAGACGATCCCGAGGTAGTACTTCGAGGGACAGACCTCGAGGGCGATACCGATGCCGCAGTACGAGAGGCCGGCACCCGAGGAGACACCAAGGAGACAGCCGGAGATACCACTTCCACCACCTCCACCGTTTCTACCTTAGATGCCACCAGCGGAGGGACAGCCCCAGATGATGTAGTTCTTCCAGATGATGATGCAAGCCTAGTGGCAGCAGACGGAGACCCTGAGACAGGGCATGATGGCAGTACTGGAGAGGGCACCTGCCCAAGCAGCAGCACCGACACCTGCATCTGACCGGCTAGCGGGCACTGTACGAGGCTTCCGACAGATAGGTCTGGGAACCTTCTCGGGCAAGGAGACGGCAGAGGAGATCTCAGACTGGGTCTCCAATACTGAGATGCTGTTAGAGGGTTCGCAGTTACACCCCGACCTCTGGATGAACGCGATGAGGGCCCAACTCACAGGCAACGCCCATCACTGGTGGGACTCTATGGAGCGCAGCATTGGCAGACAGTAGACTTGGGAGGAATTTCTGGAACACTTCAACGCGAAGTATTTTCCCGCTACGGTGAGGAACGCCCTGTAATCTCAGTTCCTGTACCTGGAGCAGGGGAACTTAACAGTGGATGCCTACGACGGAGAGTTCAGCAGACTCAGCCGATCCGGTGCAGCCCGGATCCCCAACGACCTGGAGAAGGCCAGAAGATTCCACCATGGTCTCTCTCACGAGCTGCAGCGGTACACCACTACCCAGGTGAGGATCTCTTACGAAGAGGTCCTATCAGAGGCGAGGATCCAGGAGACGATAGGAGGAGCGAGACGTCCCAGCGCGAATGTCCCAGCCAGGACCCAGCAAGGAGCAGGAGGACCGATCCGCAGTCCAAGAGCGTCGGCGCAGCAGATGACAGCGCCGTACCAACAGAAGGAGCTCCCGACTTGTCACTTTTGTGGCAAGAAGGGACACGTCATCAGAGACTGCCGAAAGAAGCTCGGGCTCTGCATGGTTTGTGGAGCCAGCCAGCACCTTGCTAGAGATTGCCCCCAGCGCAGAGATGGAGCACCCCAGACTGGACAGAGACCACCAGCAGCACCACTGAGGATATTACCCCCAGCAGGAGGCCAGCGTCCACCAGCTACCGGAGGACAGCAAAGAGGACCACCCTTGGTCCCACAGGAGGCACACTTCAACCAGGCCCGACAGCAGGCAGGAGGCAGAGGCGCGGGCAAGCCTTTGTTTTAGCATCTATCGAGGAGGAACCAAAAGGGGAGACTATCGCAGGTACAATTCTAGTTGCATCATTACCTGCAACTGCATTGTTTGATTCTGGAGCTACACTGTCATTTATATCTAGTAGCTTCGTAGCAATGCATAGAGTAGCAACCTCCCCCTTACCCAAGAGTTGGAAGATACTTACTGGAGGAGGCATCATACCGGTTACCAGCACCATTAGAACGTGCTCGGTAGTAGTTTGTGGTAGAGAGATGAGAGCGCGATTGTTGGTACTCCCAATGCCAGCTTTTGACGTAGTTCTGGGCATGGACTGGTTAAGCCAGTACAATGCCGTGCTAGATTGTCGGAAGGGTAGCGTTACTTTTAGACTGCCAGGACACCCAGAGTTCGAATTCATGCGAGGCACCATCGAGCGAGGAGTAGGACATGCAGCTGGAGCTTACATGGCGATGGAGACGGCACCCCCAGAAATTATTGCAGAGTTCGAGGACGTTTTTCCAGAGGAGTTGCCAGGCCTACCGCCTGATAGAGAGGTGGAGTTCACCATTGAGCTAGTACCTGGAGCAGCACCGGTATCATCAAATGTGTACCGGTTGGCGAAGAAGGAGCTTGACGAGCTGAAGCTACAGCTAGAGGAGTTGCAGATCAAGGGATTCGTTCGTCCTAGTGCATCACCCTGGGGAGCACCAGTGCTGTTTGTACCAAAGAAGGACGGGACGTTCCGGATGTGCATTGATTACAGATCCCTTAATGCTTTGACTATCAAGAACAAGTACCCTATACCGCGAATCGATGATCTGTTTGACCAGCTGACAGGAGCAGTGGTGTTCACGAAGATTGACTTGAGATCGGGCTATAATCAGGTGAAGGTGCGAAGGGAGGACATTCCAAAGACAACATTTAGAACTCGCTATGGTCACTACGAGTTCTTAGTGATGCCTTTTGGATTGACAAATGCGCCTGCTGTGTTTATGAACCTGATGAACCGAGTCTTCCATGAGTACCTGGACCAGTTCGAGGTAGTCTTCATCGATGACATTTTGGTGTATTCGAAGAGCCACGAGGAGCACGGGGAGCACTTGAGGCTAGTATTAGAGACGCTGAGACGAGAGAGGCTTTATGCCAAGCTGAGCAAGTACGAGTTTCTTCTAGATCGAGTCGCATTTCTTGGACACGTTATCTCGAAAGATGGCATTTCAGTAGATCCCGCGAAGATTTCAGAGACGTGGCCGACCCCTACCAACGTCTCGGAGGTGAGGAGTTTCCTAGGACTTGCTGGATATTACCGAAGGTTCGTAGAGAACTTCGCAAGGATCGCAGAGCCGATGACCCGCTGGACCCGCAAGGATCAGGAGTTCACCTGGACAGTGGAGTGTCAGACGACATTCGACGAGCTGAAGAAGCGTCTGACTACAGCACCCATCTTGACCATACCTTCTGGACCCGGAGGATTCGTGATCTATAGCGATGCTGTCACGACCCGCACCCGGATATTCGGGCACGAGCGCGTGGGTACGTCCAGCCTACGCCGCAGAGTCGGCGGTAGTACGCTGTCTAGGGCATAATCACAGGTAATAAATCTAGCTCATTCACAATAATTAAATAGGCAAGGAAAATAGCAGGAAAAGAATGCTAAGATTTCATAAACTGAATGTGACAACAGATCCAGAGTTTATTACAAAACCAGAAATTAAATCGGGGATAAACCCGATTACTAAGATGAAAGGAAAACAAATAGCTAAATGCTAACTACTCTGCAGGAGTAGTCTCCTGGGTGGGAACCGGCTCTGCAACTGTATCACCTGCTGTCTCATAGGGGCCATAATAGGTGGGGGCAAGGTTCTCATCATCGCCTAAACAATGAATCCAGTCAGGAAAGGAGCAAAGTACACAATGCACAACAAGATTTAAACTAAATATTTGTGACAGGGAGAAAATAACTGACTAAGCATCATGATCAGAGTATGTATAACAATTAGTAAAGATTAACTGAGAGTTAATGCTATAAATCAGGACTAGAAGTAAAATATGATTAATTGCTATAAACCAGAAATGAGTAAAACAGGAATAAAAGTGACAGGAAATGTAGCTGTAACAAGACAACAAGAACTGCAACACGACAAGAACTATGTGCGTGAACTTGTGTATTTAGAATACATAGTTGGCATGTAGGGGTTTATAAGGCTATTAAGGCCGTCATAGACGACTAGCAGTCAGGAACAATCAGGAATAAGGCTGATGGTACAGTCGCGTACCAACAGCTAGCAGTCACGACAAGGGGAAAGGTAAACTACATGCCTCATAGTATTCTCCCACCCGACATGAAAAGCAAGACATGAAATACATTATTCAAGACATGAAATCTAGTGTTCTAACTCTACATATAATCATCAATGGTACTATAAAGCAGAGAATTTATTTATCACAATATAAAGGTTAAACTTGAAGTGCAGGTACTTGCCTGATGTTTGGATCCAATTAAATTTAGTTCTCGGGAGAAATTTCCAGAGATGAGTCCAAAATCTGAAATAGACATTACCATCATGCTCAGAAGACGTCAAATAGCTAGAAATGCCTGTCCTTGGGTCCAATTTGGAGACAAGGGCAAAAACGGCAGTTTCGGGTCAAAACGGGGTCCGCCGGTGGGCCCGCTTTGCACCGAAAAACGCGTTCGGGTCAAAGGTCTCCAAATTCACCAAACTTAGTGTCAACAGGTCAGGAACGCTGATACGAACCCAACGGAACTTCCATATTTGGATTCCGATGAGCCAAACACAAAATCGCCCATCGAGCGGGGCCTGTGGGGCCCACGACACGCGATTTCGTCAACGTTCTCAGAATTGAACCAAACTTGACCCACAGGACCAGCGTATCGCTACGAGTCCGATGGCGTAAGTTTCGTCTTGATCCGACGTGTATGCACGAAGTTAGGGTAAATTGCAGAAAAGGCGAATATGGGGCGATGTCCGCGGATACGCGTTGATTCCGGTGTGCACGCACACCCGAATCAGCTTCCACGAAAAATCACACGTCCGTATCGACGATGCGTACGTATCTGTGAAGACCGCACGCGACCATGTCGTCCCGTTTGGCGGGGCGAACTCAGTCCCGGGGTGAAAACAGGGTCTGGTTTTTCCTTTTTTGGATCGCGGTGTGCGATCACCACAGGACGCGATGCCCCGAACAGTTTGTCCGGACACCGAGAGGGTCATACAGGCTTCACAACGCAATTTACGGAATCGAAAACGGAGATACAGGGTGCAAGATACGAGTATCTGAAGGGGACCCGAGAAACCGGGGTTGAGTCGTGTCCGACTCGTGTCGGACACGCGGATCGAACTAGGGTTAGGGTTCAGGGAATCCGGCCGTAGGCGGCAGCTTGGGCGGCGGAGGAGGGCGGCGCCGTTGCGGGGGAGGCCGAGGGCGGCGCCGGCGTTGTTGGCGGAGGCGGCGGCGAGGGCACGGCGGCCGGGGACGGTTGGGGCGGCCGCTGCTGTCTACTGCGGGGTCGGCTGCTGGCGGAGCAGCGGCGGAGCTGGGCGGGAACGGCGGGGGCTGCAGCGGGCGGCGCCGGTGGCTGACGACGCGGCGGAGCGGAGGAGCGGCGGAGCAGAGGGGGTGAGCCGGCGGGGTCGTGGTGGCCGGAGGGGGGGGTGAAGGGTTTAATATAGGGGAGGGAGAGGGAGGAGAGAGGGGAGGTCGGCCGGCGGTTGCGGGGTCATGGCGGCCATGGCACGACGCTCGCAGCGGCGTGCGGAACAGCCGGGCGCGGCGGACTCGGCGGCGGATGCGCGGGCTGCGGGGAGAAGGGGAACGGGTCAGTCGGGTCCGGGCGGGTCGGGTTCAAGCGGACCCGACCCGACCCGCTAGACGGATGGGCTCGGGACCAATGGGCTGGGCCGGGCTGGAATGGTGGGCTGGGCCAGAATTAAATATAAATAATAATAATAATAATAAAAATAATAATAATAATAATAATTAATAATAATAATAATAACAATTAATTAATTAATTAAATAGTTTTAGGTGATTTAAAATTAGGTCCGGGGCCCGATAAATTCCAGAAAAATTACCCTAAGTCCAGTTTTCCATTTTACACCCAAAAATAATATTTTCACAATATTTTAATGTTGTTTATTATCAATTAAAAATTAGGTAATATTTTAAAACCCTGATTTTAATTACAGAAATTTCCCAGAAAATTCCAGAAAATTATGAAAAATCCCAATTTTAATATTTTTGAAAAATTAGGGGCTTACAATCTACCCAACTTATAAAATTTCGTCCTCGAAATTTAAAAAATATGGCAGGGTTCTCTCTGTCCAATCTCACTTGATTACAGTCCAACGGTTTTCTCTGAGGTGAACATTGCGGTCGCTACCCAACTTATAATTTTACCCATATATCCTCTAAGGCTGTACAACTAGTAAAGCTAGGTCCAACTTAATAAATCATGGTATTGAATCTTTAAGTCTGCAACACAGAACACATCACCTAGGGTATTGCCTTAGTCATAAAGGGTTATCATCTAGCACTATAAATCAAACTTATACCAAACACAGGATTCTGTCCTTCCGAAGTAAGGGAAGGTGAGGATCAATAATAAAGAGTTTTAAGGGCGAGGTGGTAGAACAGAGGTATAGGGATCAAGGCGTTTAAAGAATTCTAATGGGAATGGTCAGGCGGTTATGGATTAAGATTCTATTCTGGTAATCATTTATTCGCATGCTCGTATTAGTACAGTTATGTAACTGATACGATATGCTCAGACGTATTTAGGGGCAAGTATACTAGTCAACTATATATCTCAATCCACGTAAAGTAGTCGTGCGAAGTGCGAATCAAAATGCACTAAGGTTGATCAGACCGTAGTACACTGATTCTGAGTAGACACTTGTATTAGTGGGGTTGATCAGGCCTCAATAATACATGTGTCATGAACAAGCCCGATAAAGGGTAAGCTTGCAAAACTAGGCTATAAAATAGCAGCATAAGTCAAGTTCAGCAAAATTAAGTGCGCTAGATGATGATAAAAAGGAGGTGCAAATTATTGAAGTTCACAAAATAACACAAAATAAGCACAATAGCAAAATCCTCTAAAACAGTTATCAAATTTAAAAGCATACCAGGTATTTAGCAAGTTCAAAATTACTAGGTTGGGGCTGAGGTCACGAACCAATAGGCATGAGCTAAACAATACTAGAAAAGGTATCTACGAATCACTTACGCGCATTAGCTGCTTCCAGAGTTTGCGCGTTCTCCACGGTCATCACGTAAGCTTGTCCGCGTCCTGGAGTAGTGGGGCAGTTCCTCACTTGATGTTCTGTTGATTCACAATATAGACAGGCACCCAGTCTTTTCCTACAAACTTGCCAGGTGTGACCTTGTTTTTGATAAAAGCCACAAGTGGGAACTCGTTGATTCTGTCCTTGAGCTTGGTGTTGGGGTGCTGTGGCTCTTGGGAGAGGACGCTGGGTTTGCTGTGGGGACCTCTGCTGTTGTTGTTGTTGAAAAGGGCATTTGTTGGGTCCCGTATTTCTGGCATCTCTCTCTCGCTTTAGTTTATGCCCCATGTCTCTCTCAACGTCTTGTGCCACGTTCAAGATTTCCTCATAGGTGCGAGCTCGGCTGGTGGTGACACAAGGCGAATATCCGGAGACAGCCCCTTCTTGAATCTACGGGCTCTGTCCTCTGGGGTACGAACCATGTACTCCGCAAAGTGGCTTAACCTGCTAAATTCAGCATTATACTCATCTACAGATAGGTTACCTTGTTCCAATCTCTCGAATTGACTTTCGAGAGCTTCCCGAGCCACTTCGGGGTAGAATTTCTCCTTGAACAGTCTCTTGAAGTCCTCCCAGGTGAGGTCAGGAGCAGATAGTTGAGGTACGTCTCTAAACCAGGTTCGAGCTATATCGAACAGTTGCAGGCTTGCAGACTCCACTTTAAGATCATCAGGAACCCGAGCAGTCTTCAGGAGTCTCTCAACGTTCTCTATCCACTCATCGGCATAGAGAATGCCCTCAGTTCCGTAGAATTCCAAGGGTCTGAGGTTTTTGAAGTCTTTGGCACTCCCTGGCCTCTTGAGTGGCAACTCCTGGGACTTAATAGCTTCTGAGAGGCTGGTCCGCAGAAGTGCAGTCTGTTCTTTCTGGGATTCCACTAGTCCCTGGAACACTCCGAGTAGCTGTGCCCCATCCAGAGTAACTGCCGGAACAGATGGAGGCGGCGGGAGTGCAAGAGTTTCGGGCACATTCTGCTCAGCTGGTTCTGCTGTGCCTCCTACTGTGTTCCTTGTCTGGACCATTCTGAAAGATGAAGGGATAGGGAGTTCAGAATAGATTACTTGGAAATTAAGGGCGATAGGAAAAATTGATCAGAAGTGATATTAAGAATTGAAATCAGGACCCTATACTGTGAATGAGCTTTTCCTAGAATCCTCAATCTTATTGCAGGCCTGTTCGGTCCCTAAGTTGAAACCGAACAATTTAGTCGTTTGACCTGCATGGGCCACCACAAAAACGTGTCACGACCCGCACCCGGATATTCGGGCACGAGCGCGTGGGTACGTCCAGCCTACGCCGCAGAGTCGGCGGTAGTACGCTGTCTAGGGCATAATCACAGGTAATAAATCTAGCTCATTCATAATAATTAAATAGGCAAGGAAAATAGCAGGAAAAGAATGCTAAGATTTCATAAACTGAATGTGACAAAAGATCCAGAGTTTATTACAAAACCAGAAATTAAATCGGGGACAAACCCGATTACTAAGATGAAAGGAAAACAAATAGCTAAATGCTAACTACTCTGCAGGAGTAGTCTCCTGGGTGGGAACCGGCTCTGCAACTGTATCACCTGCTGTCTCATAGGGGCCATAATAGGTGGGGGCAAGGTTCTCATCATCGCCTAAACAATGGATCCAGTCAGGAAAGGAGCAAAGTACACAATGCACAACAAGATTTAAACTAAATATTTGTGACAGGGAGAAAATAACTGACTAAGCATCATGATCAGAGTATGTATAACAATTAGTAAAGATTAACTGAGAGTTAATGCTATAAATCAGGACTAGAAGTAAAATATGATTAATTGATATAAACCAGAAATGAGTAAAACAGGAATAAAAGTGACAGGAAATGTAGCTGTAACAAGACAACAAGAACTGCAACACAACAAGAACTATGTGCGTGAACTTGTGTATTTAGAATACATAGTTGGCATGTAGGGATTTATAAGGCTATTAAGGCTGTCATAGACGACTAGCAGTCAGGAACAATCAGGAATAAGGCTGATGGTACAGTCGCGTACCAACAGCTAGCAGTCACGACAAGGGGAAAGGTAAACTACATGCCTCCTAGTATTCTCCCACCCGACATGAAAAGCAAGACATGAAATACATTATTCAAGACATAAAATCTAGTGTTCTAACTCTACATATAATCATCAATGGTACTATAAAGCAGGGAATTTATTTATCACAATATAAAGGTTAAACTTGAAGTGCAGGTACTTGCCTGATGTTTGGATCCAATTAAATTTAGTTCTCGGGGGAAATTTCCAGAGATGAGTCCAAAATCTGAAATAGACATTACCATCATGCTCAGAAGACGTCAAATAGCTAGAAACGCCTGTCCTTGGGTCCAATTTGGAGACAAGGGCAAAAACGACAGTTTCGGGTCAAAACGGGGTCCGCCGGTGGGCCCGCTTTGCACCGAAAAACGCGTCCGGGTCAAAGGTCTCCAAATTCACCAAACTTAGTGTCAACAGGTCAGGAACGCTGATACGAACCCAACAGAACTTCCAGATTTGGATTCCGATGAGCCGAACACAAAATCGCCCGTCGAGCGGGGCTTGTGGGGCCCACGACACGCGATTTTGTCAACGTTCTCAGAATCGAACCAAACTTGACCCACAGGACCAGCGTATCGCTACGAGTCCGATGGCGCAAGTTTCGTCTCGATCCGACGTGTGTGCACGATGTTAGGGTGAATTGCAGAAAAGGCAGATACGGGGCGATGTCCGCGGATACGCGTTGATTTCGGTGTGCACGCACACCCGAATCAGCTTCCACGAAAACTCACACGTCCGTATCGACGATGCGTACGTATCTGTGAAGATCGTACGCGACCAAGTCGTCCCGTTTGGCGGGGCGGACTCAGTCCCGGGGTGAAAACAGGGTCTGGTTTTTCCTGTTTTTGGATCGCGGTGTGCGATCACCACAGGACGCGATGCCCCGAACAGTTTGTCCGGACACCGAGAAGGTCATACAGGCTTCACAACGCAATTTACGGAATCGAAAATGGAGATACTGGGTGCAAGATACGAGTACCTGAAGGGGACCCGAGAAACCGGGGTTGAGTCGTGTCCGACTCGTGTCGGACACGCGGATCGAACTAGGGATAGGGTTCAGGGAATCCGGCCGTAGGCGGCAGCTTGGGCGGCGGAGGAGGGCGGCGCCGCTGCGGGGGAGGCCGAGGGCGGCGCCGGCGTTTCTGGCGGAGGCGGCGGCGCGGGCACGGCGGCCGGGGACGGTTGGGGCGTCCGCTGCTGTCTACTGCGGGGTCGGCTGCTGGCGGAGCAGCGGCGGAGCTGGGCGGGAATGGCGGGGGCTGCAGCGGGCGGCGCCGGTGGCTGACGACGCGGCGGAGCGGAGGAGCGGCGGAGCAGAGGGGGTGAGCCGGCGGGGTCGTGGTGGCCGGAGGGGGGGTTGAAGGGTTTAATATAGGGGAGGGAGAGGGAGGAGAGAGGGGAGGTCGGCCGGCGGTTGCGGGGTCGTGGCGGCCATGGCACGGCGCTCGCAGCGGCGTGCGGAACGGCCGGGCACGGCGGACTCGGCGGCGGATGCGCGGGCTGCGGGGAGAAGGGGAACGGGTCAGTCGGGTCCGGGCGGGTCGGGTTCAAGCGGACCCGACCCGACCCGCTAGACGGATGGGCTCGGGCCCAATGGGCTGGGCCGGGCTGGAATGGTGGGCTGGGCCGGAATTAAATATAAATAATAATAATAATAATAAAAAAAATAATAATAATAATAATTAATAATAATAATAACAATTAATTAATTAATTAAATAGTTTTAGGTGATTTAAAATTAGGTCCGGGGCCCGATAAATTCCAGAAAAATTACCCTAAGTCCAGTTTTCCATTTTACACCCAAAAATAATATTTTCACAATATTTTAATGTTGTTTATTATCAATTAAAAATTAGGTAATATTTTAAAACCCTGATTTTAATTATAGAAATTTCTCAGAAAATTCCAAAAAATTGTGAAAAATCCCAATTTTAATATTTTTGAAAAATCAGGGGCTTACAGATGCATCCAGGAAAGGATTAGGATGCGTCTTGATGCAGCATGGGAAGGTTGTGGCCTATGCCTCTAGGCAGTTGAGGACCCATGAGAAGAACTATCCTACCCATGACTTGGAGCTTGCCGCAGTGATCTTTGCTTTGAAGCTTTGGAGGCACTACCTGTACGGAGAGCGCGTAGAGATATTCACCGATCACAAGAGCCTGAAGTACGTCTACACACAGAAGGACCTGAACCAGAGACAGAGACGTTGGCTCGAAGTGATGGCGAACTTCGAGATTGAGCTGCAGTACCATCCAGGAAAGGCTAATGTGGTAGCCGATGCTTTAAGCAGGAAGCCCATAGCATTTTTCCTGACTACACAACAACATCTGTTGAGAGATCTAGAGCATTTGGATATCGAAGTCATTATGCCCGGAGTAGACGGCCAGATGTCGAGTTTCCAGGTGCAATCGACATTGGTGGAGAGAATCAAGGCTGCTTTGCCGATGGACGCCAGATTTCAGAGGCTTCGACAGAGGACAGGGCTGGAATACAAACGGGACTGCGTATACACGAGGATGGGACTTTGAGATGTGGAGATCGTCTCTATGTTCCGAATGGAGAGCTACGCCAGGAGCTGATGACGGAGGCGCACAGTTCGACCTATTCTATACATCCAGGAGGCACAAAGATGTACCGAGACCTGAGGTAGTACTATGGCACGGGATGAAGAGAGAGATAGCCTGCTTCGTGGCTAAGTGTCTGGTGTGTCAGCCAGTCAAGGCTGAGCATCAGAGGTCTGCCGGATTACTTCAACCGCTCCCGATACCGGAGTAGAAATGGGAGCACATCACCATGGACTTCGTCACGGGTTTCCCAAGGAGTCCTAGTGGTCGAAATGCTGTATGGGTAATAGTAGATAGACTCACCAAGTCTGCCCATTTCTTACCCTTCAGGGTTGGGCAATCTACGGAAGTCTTGGCAGACATGTACATGAAGGAGATTGTACGATTGCATGGAGTGCCAGTCAGTATCATGTCTGACAGGGATACGAGGTTCACATCGTACTTTTGGAGGAGTATGGCTCCCTATGAGGCATTGTATGGTAGGAAGTGTCGATCCCCAGTATGTTGGAGCGATATAGGCGAGAGGCAGATTCTAGGGCCAGAGTTGATCGTCCATACAGTGGAGAAGGTGAAAAAGATCCAGGGGCATCTACGAGCAGCACAGGACAGGCAGAAGCATTGGGCTAACGTGCATCGACGACCCCTAGAGTTCCAGGTTGGAGAACATGTGTTCCTGAAGATTTCACCTACCAGAGGAACCATCAGATTTGGAGGCAGAGGGAAGCTGAGTCCGAGGTACATCGGACCCTTCGATGTGCTAGAGCAGGTCGAAGAAGTTGCTTACAGATGGACGTTGCAGATACCACACTCTAGAGGACATTGGACGTTATGCCTATACCTACCTATACGTTCCTAGGTTGTCCTTACATTGCATTCACTTAGATGGTTAGCACACCCCTCTTTACTTTTATTCAGTACTATATCTGGCATGCATTTTGTATCTTGTTATGTCCCTCTGAGGACCTGGTTATCTTCCAGATCTGGATGAGGCCTATTATCCCACAGTTTACGGGCCAAGTGTGGAGACGAGGTTTGCTCTTGACGAGGAGCTAAAGGTCCTTCCATCGGAGTACCCCTGATCATCTTGGTAGGCCTCCCGCCTATGACTGGAGCTCCTTACCTAGTTAGCAGTTGCTTCAGTCACTCTTTTTATCAGTACTCTTATTTCAGACTATCAGTACTTTATCTCCAATATTTGTAGTGGGTTTGTTCCCACCGGACATATTTCAGTTGTATTATGTCATTCGACTATGTCTTATATTCCAGTCTTTTATTTCAGTATTTTACTTGTTGTCTGTGGATGAGATTAGACACTGCCTGTTGTTGATATTAGACTTGTTAGATTTAGGACAGCGTAGCACGCTTCGCCAGGATCCATTAATTTGGGATATCCTCGGAGACGTGTCAGCTGGCCAATGCCACGTGGCCTGGTTTCATATATTTTGGGACTGGGGCATGACAATGGGTAAACTCCATTTGGATGCGTAACCTCTCGTAGGATGGGTGACCTCCCGTAGGATGGGTGGCCTCTAGTAGGATGGGTGACCTCCCTAGAATGGGTGACCTATTGGATAGGTAAACTCCCTAGGATGGGTGACCTCTATTAGGATAGCTGACCAACCTAAGGATGGGTGACCTCCCTAAGGATGGGTAACCTCCCATAGGATGCGTATCCTCAATTAGGATGGCCGAGCTCCTTTAGTATGGGTAACCTCCCTTGGGATGGGCGATCTCCTGTAGGATGGGTAACCTCCCGTAGGATGGCTGACCTAATATAGGATGGGTGACCTCCCGTAGGATGGGTGACCTTCCTTAGGATTGGTAGCCTCCCTTAGGATAGGTGACCTCGCATAGGATGGGTAACCTCCCTTAGGATGGGTGTCCTTCCTAGGATGGATAACCTCCCTTAGGATGGGTAATCTCCCGTAGGATGCATATCCTCTATTAGGATGGGTGACCTCCTTTCGGATGGATAACCTCCCTTAGGATGGGTGGTCTCCTGTAGGATGGGTGACCTACCTAGGATGGGTAACCTCTCGTAGGATGGTTGACCTCCCATAGGATGGGTGACCTCCATAAGTATGGGTGACCTATAGGATGGGTGACCTCCCTAAGGATGGGTAACCTCTCGTAGGATGGGTAACTTCCCGTAGTATGGGTGACCTCCCTAGGATGGGTAACATCCCGTAAGATGGGTGACCTCCGGTAGGATGGGTGACCTCCCATAGGGTGGGTGACCTCCCGTAGGATGGGTTACCTCTCTTAGGACGGGTGACCTCCCTAGGATGAGTAACCTCCCATGGGTAACCTCCCTATGTATGGGTGACCTCCCATAGGATGGGTGACCTGTAGGATGGGTGACCTCTCGTAGGATGGGTAACCTCCATTTGGATGCGTAACCTCTCGTAGGATGGGTGACCTCCCGTAGGATGGGTGGCCTCTAGTAGGATGGGTGACCTCCCTAGAATGGGTGACCTATTGGATAGGTAACCTCCCTAGGATGGGTGACCTCTATTAGGATAGCTGACCAACCTAAGGATGGGTGACCTCCCTAAGGATGGGTAACCTCCCTAGGATGGGTCACCTCCCATAGGATGGGTCACCTCCCAATGATGGGTGACCTGCCTTAGGATGGGTAACCTTCCTAGGATGGGTGACCTTCCTAAGGATGGGTAACCTCCCTAGGATAGGTAACCTCCCTTAGGATAGGTCACCTCCCTAGGATGAGTAACCTCCCTTAGGATGAGTGACCACACGTATGATAGATGACCTCCTATTGGTTAAGATCATTGCATATTACCCAGGAGGTTGATATATATACCTCACGTAGGATGGGTGACCTCCCTAGGATGGGTAACCTCCCGTAGGATGGGTGACCTCCCAAGGATGGGTGACCTATAGGATGGGTATCCTCTCGTAGGATTGGTGACCTTCCTTAGGATCTGTCACCTTCATAGGATGGGTAACCCCCCTTAGGATGGGTGACATACCTTAGGATGGGTAAACTCCGGAAGGGTGACCTCCCTTAGGATGGGTGACCTTCATAAGATCAGTAACCTCCCTTAGGATGGGTGACCTCTCATAGGATGGATAACCCACCTTAAGATGGGTGACCTCCCGTAGGATGGGTAAACTCACTAGGATAGGTAACCTCTCGTAGGATGGGTAACCTTCCTTAGGATGGGTGACCTCCCGTAGGAAGGGTAACCTAACCTCCGGATGGGTGACCTCCCTTTCGATTGGTAACCTCCTTTGGGATGGCTGACCTTCCGAACGATGGATGACCTCCCATAGGATGGGTGATATCCCGTAGGATGGGTGACCTCCTATAAGATGGGTAACCTCCCTAGGGAGGTCACCCATCCGGAGGTTACCCATCCTAGGGAGGTTACCCATCCTAGGGGAGGTCACCCATCCATAGGGAGGTCACCCATCCTAAGATAGGTTACCCATCCTAAGGAAAGTCACCCATCCAAAGGGAGGTCACCCATCCTATGGAGGTTACCCAACCTACGAGAGGTTACCCATCCTATAGGTCACCCATCCTATGGGAGGTTACCTATCCTTAGGGGTGGTTACCTATCCTAAGGGAGGTTACCAATCCTAAGGAGGTCACCCATCCTAAGGGATGTCACCCATCTTAATGGTGGTTACCCATCCTAAGGAATGTCACCCATCTTAAGATTGGTTTCCCATCCTACGGGATATCACCCATCCTACGAGAGGTCACCCATCCTATAGGTCACCTATCCTTTAGGAGGTCACCCAACCTTAGGGAGGTCACCCATCCTAAGAGACGTTACCTATCCTAAAGGAAGTCACCCATCCAAAGGAAGGTCACCCATCCTATAGGTCCAAATAGAGGTCATCCATCAAAAGGAGGTCACCCATCCTAAGTGAGGTTACCCATCCTATGAAAGTCACCCGTCGTATGGAGGTTACCCAAACTTAGGGAGGTCACCAGTCCTAAGGGAGGTTACCAATCCTAGGGAGGTTACCCATCCTACGGGATATCACACATCCTAAGGGAGGTTACCCATCCTATGAAAGTCACCCATCGTATGGAGTTTATCCATCCTATGAAGGTCACCCATCCTAAGAGAGGTTATCCATCCTATAAAGGTCATCAATAATAAGGGAGGTTACCCAAACTATGAAGTCACCCATCGTATGGAGGTTACCCATCCTAAGGGAGGTCACCCAGCCTAGGGATGTTATCAATCCTATAGGAGGTCACCCATCCTATAGGTCACCCATCCAATGGGAGGTCACCCATCCTTAGGGAGATCACCCATACTTAGGGAGGTTACCCAACCTATGAGAGGTCACCTATCATACGGGTGGTTACCCATCCAAATGGAGGTTATCCAACCTATGGAGGTTAAACATCCTAGGGAGGTTACCCATCCTACGAGAGATCACCCATCCTTAGGGAGGTCATCCATCCTACGAGAGGTCACCCATCCTTAGGGAGGTTACCCATCCTAAGAGAGGTCACCCATCCTACAAGAGGTCACCCATCCTACGAGAGATCACCAATCCAAAGAGATCCTAAGGGAGGTCACCCATCCAAATGGAGGTCACCCATCCTATGTGAGGTCATCCATCCTACGAGAGGTTACACATCCTTAGGGAGGTTACCCAACCTATGAGATATTACCCATCCAAATGTAGGTTACCCATCCTATGGGGGGTCACCCATCCTACAGGATATTACCCATCCAAATGGAGGTTACCTATCCTACGAAAGGTTACCCATCCTTAGGGAGGACACCCATCCTATGGGAGGTCACCCATCCAAATGGAGGTTACCCATCCTAGGGAGGTTACCCATACTTAGAGAGGTCACATATTCTAAGGGAGGTTACCCATCCCAGGGAGGTTACCCATCCTATGGGATATCACCCATCCTAAGGGAGATTATCCATCCTATGAAGGTCACCCATCCAATAAAGATCACCCATCCTAAGGAAGGTCACCTATCCTACGGGATATCACCCATCCTAACGGAGGTTACCCATCCTATGAAGGTCACCCATCCTATGAAGGTCACCAATCCTAAGGGAGGTTACCCATCATATGAAGGTCAGCCAGCCTAAGGAAAGTTACCCATCCTATGGGAGGTCACCCATCCAAATGGAGGTTACCCATCCTAGGGAGGTCACCTATCCTTCGGGAGGTCACCCATCCAAATGGAGGTTACTTATCCTACGGGAGGTTACCCATCCTAGGGAGGTCATCCATCCTACGGAGGTCATCCATCCTATGGGAGGTCACCCATCCTACGAGAGGTCACCCATCCTAAGGGAGGTCACCTATCCTACGGGAGGTTAACCATCCTAAGAAGGGTTACCCATCATATGAAGGTCACTCATCCTAAATGTGGTTATCCATCCTAATGGAGGTCACCCATGCTACGAGAGGTTACCCATCCTAAGAGAGGTTACCCATCCAAATGGAGGTTACCCATCATACGGGAGGTTACCCATCCTATGAGAGTTCACCCATCGTACGAGAGGTCACCCATCATATGAAGGTCACTCATCGTATGGAGGTCACCCATCCTAAGGGAGGTTATACAGCTTACGAGAGGTTACCCATCCTAAGGAAGGTTACCCAACCTACGGGTGGTTATCCATCCGAATGGAGGTTAGCCATCCTATGGGGGGTCACCTATCCTACGAAAGGTCACCCATCCAAATGGAGGTTACCCATCATATGAAGGTCACCCATCGTATGGAGGTAACCCATCCTAAGGGAGGTTATCCATCATATGAAGGTCACCCATACTTAGGGAGGTTACCCATCATGTGGTTACCCATCCAAATGGAAGTTACATATCCTACGGGAGGTCACCCATCCAAATAGAGGTTACTCATCATATGAAGGTCACTCATCGTATGGAGGTCACCCATACTTAGGGTGGTTACCTATCCGGAGGTTACCTATCCTAGGGAGGTTATCCATACTTAGGGAGGTTAGCCATCCGGAGGTTACCCATCCTAGGGAGTTTACCCATACTTAGGGAGGTTACCCATCCGGAGGAGGTTACCCATCCTATGGGAGGTCACCCATCCTTAGAAAGGTCACCCATCCTAAGGGGGGTTACCCATCATATGAAGGTCACCCATCGTATGGAGGTTACCCATACTTAGGGAGGTTACCCATATGGAGGTTACCCATCCTAGGGAGGTTACCCATAGTTAGGGAGGTTATCCATCCTAGGGAAAGTCAAGTCACCCATCCTAAGGGAGGTAACCCATACTTAGGGAGGTTACCCATCCTACGAGAGGTTACCCATTATACGGGTGGTTATCCATCCAAATGGTGGTTACCCATCCTATGAGAGGTCACCCATCCAAATGGAGGTTACCCATCCTATGAGAGGTCACCCATCCCACGGGAGGTTACCCATCCAAATAGAGGTCACCCATCCTATGAGAGGTTACCCATCATATGAAGGTCATCCATCGTATGGAGGTCACCCATCCTATGGGAGATCATCCATCCTAAGGGAGATCACCCATCATAAGGGAGGTTACCCATCATATGAAGATCACCCATCCTAAGGGAGGTTACCCATCATATGAAGGTCATCCATCGTATGGAGGTCACCCATCCTAAGGGAGGTTACCTATCATATGACGGTCACCCATACTTAGGGAGGATAAACATTCGGAGGTTAATCATCCTATGTGAGGTCATCCATCCTAAGGAAGGTCACCCATCTTAAGGAAGGTTATCCATCATATGAAGGTCACCCATCGTGTGGAGGTTACCCATCCTAAGGAAGGTTACCCATCATATGAAGGTCACCCATCCTAAGGGAGGTTACCCATCATATGAAGGTCACCTATATTATGGAGGTCACCTATCCTAAGGGTGGTTACCCATCATATGAAGGTCAGCCATACTTAAGAAGGTTACCCATCCTACGGTAGGTCACCCATTCTATGGGAGGTCAACCATCCTAAGAAAGGTTACCCATCATATGAAGGTCACCTATCATATGGAGGTTGTATGGGTGACCACTCGTAGGAAGGGTGACCTCCCATAGGATGGGTCACCTCCTTAGGATGGTTGACCTCCAAATGGGTAACCTCCAAACGATGGGTAACCTTCGGATAGGTAACCTCCCTAAGTATGGGTGATCTTTATATGATAGATAATCTCCCTTAGGATGGATAACCTCCCATCGGATGGGTGACCTCCGTATGGGTAACCTCCCTAAGTATGGGTGACCTTCATATTATGGGTAACCCCTCGTAGGATGGGTGACCTCCCATAGGATGGGTAACCTCCCTAGGATGGGTAACCTCTCATAGGATGGGTGACCTCCCGTAGGATAGGTAATCTTCCGAGGATGGGTAACCTCTCTTAGGATGGGTGACCTTTAGGATGGGTAACCTTCCTAGGAAGTGTGACCTCCCTTAGGATGAGTAACCCCCCAAGGATGGGTGACCTCCCTTAGTATGGGTAACCTTCCTAGGTTGGGTGACCTCCCTAAGGATGGGTAACCTCCTTAGGATGGATAACCTCCCTTAGGATAGGTGACCTCCCGAAGGATGGGTGACCTCCCTAGGATGGGTAACCTCCCTTAGGATGGATAACCTCCCTAGGATGGGTGACCTCCCTTAGGATAGGTAAGGGTAACATCCCTAGGATGGGTCACCTCCCTTAGGATAGGTGATCTCCCATAGGATGGGAGACCTCCCTTAGGATGGGTAACCTCCCTAACCTTCCTAAGATGAGTGACCTCCCTTAGGATGGGTAACCTCTCTTAGGATGGGTAACCTTTCATCTAATATGTGACCTCCATTTAGATGGGTGATCTCCCGTAGGATGGTTGACCTTCATTTGGATGGGTGACTTCCCGTAGGATGGGCGACCTCGCGTAGGATGGGTGACCACTCGAAGAATGGGTAACCTTTCTCGGATGAGTGACCTCCCTTAGGATGGGTGACCATCCTAAGATGAGTAACCTCCCTTAGGATGGATAACCTATCTTAGGATGGGTAACCTCTCGTAGGATGGGTGACCTCCCTAGGATGAGTGATCTCCTTTAGGATGGATAACCTCTCTTAGGATGGGTAACCTCCCATAGGATGGGTAACCTGCATAGGGTGGGTGATATCCCTTAGGATGGGTGACCTTCATAGGATGAGTGACCTCCTTTAGGATGGGTAACCTCTCCCAGGATGGGTAACCTCTCGTAGGATGGGTGACCTCCCTATGATGGATAACCTCTCATAGAGATGGGTGACCTCCCATAGGTTGGGTAAGCTCCCTAGGATGGGTGACCTTCATATGATAGGTAACCTCCCTAAGGATGGGTGACCTCCATACGATGGGTCACCTTCATATGATGGATAACTTCCCTTATGATGGGTAACCTCCAAACGATGGGTGACCTTCATCTGATGGATAACCTCCCTTAAGATGGGTGACCTCTCGTAGGATAGGTAACCTCCCTAGGATGGGTGATTTCCCTTTCCTTAGGATGGGTAACCTCTCGTAGGATGGGTGACCTCCCTAGGATGAGTTAGGATGAGTGACTACCCGTAGGTCGGGTGACTACCCATAGGATAGATAACCTCCGTATGGGTGACCTCCCTTAGGATGGGTGACCTCCCTAGGATGGGTAACCTCCCTTAGGATGGGTAACCTTCCTTAGGATGGGTGACCTCCCTAGCATGGGTAACCTCCCTTAGGACGGGTGAACCACCTATATTATAGGTAACCTCTCATAGGATGGGTGACCTCTCTGAGGATGGGTAACCTCTCATAGGAATGGTAAACTCTCGTAGGATGGGTAACCTCCCGTAGGATGGGTGACCTTCCTATGATGGGTAATTTCCCTTCCCTTAGGATGGGTAACCTCTCGTAGGATGGGTGACCGCCCTAGGATGAGTGACCTCCCGTAGGATGAGTGACCTCCCTAGGATGGGTGACCTCCCATAGGATGGGTGACCTTTTTAGGATGGGTAACTTCTCATAGGATGGGTGACCTTCATATAATGGGTAACCTCCTTTAGGATGGGTGACCTCCTGATGGGTGACCTCCCGTAGGATGGATAACCTTCCTAGGATGGGTGACCTCCCTAGGATGGGTAACCTCCCTTAGGATTTGTGACCTCCCGTAGGATGGGTGACCCCCCTAGGATGGGTAACCTCCCTAGGATGGGTGACCTCCCGTAGGATGGATGACCTCTCATAGGATGGGTAATCTCTCATAGGATGGGTAACCTCCCTAAGATGGGTGACCTCCCGCAGGATGGGTGACCTCCCTTACCCATCCTAAGGGAGGTCACCTATTATACTCGAGGTCACCCATTATAAGGAAGGTTACCCAACTTTAAGGGAGGTCACCTCCTGTAGGATGGATGACCTCCCTAGGATGGGTGACCTCCCTAAGGATCGGTAAGGGAGGTCACCCATCCTACGGGAGGTCACCCATCCTAGGGAGCTTACCCATCCTATGAGAGGTTACCCATCTTATGAGAGATCCCCATCCTAAGTGAGGTCATCCATCCTAGGGAGGTTACCCATCCTACGGGAGGTCACCCATCCTATTATGGGTGATCTCTCATCGGATGGATGATATCCCATATGATGGGTAACTTCCATAGGATGGGTAACCTCCGTTTGGATGGGTAACCACCCGTATGATGGGTGACCCCTCATAGGTTGGGTTACCTCCCTAAGTATGGGTGACCTTCCATAGGATGGGTGACCTCCCGTAGGATGGCGGACCTCCCGTAGGATGGTTGACCTCCCATGGATGGGTAACCTCCCTAAGTATGGGTGACCTCCCGTAAGATGGGTAACTTCTCTTAGGATGGGTGACCTCTCGTAGGGTGGATAACCTCCCTAGGATGGGTGACCTCCCGTAGGATGGGTGACCTCCCATAGGATGGCTTAGGATGGGTAACATCTCGTAGGATGGGTGACCTTAATTTGGATGGATAACCTCTCTTAGGATGGGTGACCTCCCTTAGGATGGGTGCCCTCTCGTAGGATGGGTAACCTCCCTTAGGATGGATGACCTCCCGTAGGATGGGTAAACTCCCTAGGATGGGTGACCTTGCCACGGAGCTGCATTGTGTACAGAGTTGCAAGCTCCTTCTTTCAAATACTTCAAGAAGCGGCACGATCAGGATGCACCTACAGCTGGACTGGATCGGGAAAGACGGCTTCGGCTCCTCGCTCGGTTCGCCTTGGTGCGGGAAACCTGTTTCAACGAGGGTCAGTATATCGAAACATACTTGTGAAGGTGAGCTAAACCCAACTATACCAATCAACACGTTGTTTTAATGAAGCATGCATATTTTTGTGGGTTTCTATCTTGCCTTAGTTTATTTACAAGTAAGCAGTATATATATAAAATACTGAAATGAACTTGCCGCCGTTCGGTGGATTTTACCTGTTCGTCTGAACCACCTGCATAATACTTACCATGCCTTCCCTGCCACGAAGACACAAGTTAGTTTGCAACAGGTTTAAATATATAAGAGATCACTGGCTTATGCCAAAATAAACGATATAGTCTTTGGCGAGAATGGTATGCAACGAAAGTACAAGAGGCGTTGCAAGCCATTCTGCCAAAACAAGAGACTAAACAATAGGTCTCACCCGGACCGGATCGATGCCAGTGCCCCAGCATCGTCCGCGAGACCGTTACCCTGTGCACAAGTTGTCCGTAATCGAATGGTATATTTGCAAGTTAACAATTTATGCAGTTGAGGCAACAAGAGTACAAGACAAGTAAGTACAAGACAAGCAAGTACAAGAAAAGCTACCATTCATGATTTATTCCCAAATGAACAAGCATGCAATTAAGTATCCGGTCATGAAGTTTATTGACAAGCATAATGTACCAAGTCTATTCCCCGTTTTATCTTGGTATCTTTTACTTATTACTTGGTATCGTTTGATCGGGGAAACAAGAATGCAAGAGTTATTAGTTGTGAAGACTGGAAGCAGGGCTAGCTAATCGGGTTGGTAGCCACTCACTTAGTAGTTGGAAGGAAGAAGGAAAGAGGTACTTCACGACTCCGCTCGTAAGCCGCCTACTGCTCGTTCACCTGCATCACGAATAGCTCGATCAATACTTCTTCTACTCTTTCCAATCTCGGAATTGAAGTACAGTTCAATAAAAAAAATAATGAAACTCATCGAAACTGTTCAAGGAAAACAAGCAAATCCGAAAACTAACTCAAAGCACGAAAGCAACAAGCGACATCGAAATCCGAGGCAAATATAAGATAGCAGCCGAGAGGTCCCTCCAGACTCTGCCGCTAAGTCGATCCTGGGGGCACGGTCCACTGAATATGGGAATCGATTCTGAAGAAGCAAATTCATAACGAGGACGAGTTCTTATTTCAATCTATCTCGATCGAACGATACGATCTTTGTGTTTCTTAGCCGCGCTCCCCGTACCGGCAGAACGGGGCGCTACATCCTACCCAACCAATTGGAAGTTTCGTCCCGAAACTTAAGAATAGGTGACCTACCTTAGGATGGATGACGTCCCTTAGGATGGGTAACCTCTGGATGGGTGACCTCCCGTAGGATGGGTAACTTTCCTAGGATGGGTAACCTTCGGATGGGTAACCTCCTTTAGGATGGATGACCTCCCTTAGGATGGGTGACCTCCCATAGGATGGATGACCTCTCATAGGATGGGTAACCTCCCTTAGAATGGGTAACCTCCCGTAGGATGGGCAACCTCCCTTAGGATGGGTAACCTCTATTAGGATGGGTGATCTCACATATGATAGGTGACATCACATAGGATAGGTGACCTCACATTATGATAGGTGACCTCCCATAGGATGGGTAACCTCCCTAGGATGGGTGACCTCCCGTAGGATGTCTAACCTCCCGTAGGATGGGTGACCTCCCTAGGATGGGTGACCTTCCTAGGATGGGTGACCTCCGTTAAGATGGGTGACCTATAGGATGGGTGACCTCGCGTAGGATGGGTGATATCCCGTAGGATGGGTAACCTCCCATAGGATGGGTAACCTCCCTAGGATGGGTGATTTCCTTAGGATGGGTGACCTCCATTAGGATGGGTGACCTCCCTAGGATGGGTAACCTCTCATAGAATGGGAGGTCACCCATCCTAAGGAGGTCACCCATCCAAAGGGAGGTTACCCATCCTAAGTGAGGTCAGCCATCCTAGGGAGGTGACCCATCTTAAGGGAGGTTACCTATCCTAGGGAGGTTACCCATCCTTAGGGAGGTTACCTATCCTAGGGAGGTTGCCTATCCTACGAGAGGTCACCCATCCTACGGAAGGTCACCCATCCTTAGGGGGGTTATCCATCCTATGTGAGATCACCCATCATAAGGTAGGTTACCCATACTAAGGGAGGTCTTCCATCCTATGGGAGGTCAACTATCATGCGTGAGGTCCCCTATCCTAAGGCAGATTACCCATCCTATGGGAGATCACCCAACATACGGTAGGATACCCATCCTATGGGAGATCACCCAACATACGGTAGGTTATCCATCCAAAGGGAGGTTACCCATCCTACGGGATATCACCCATAATATGAGAGGTCACCCATCCTAGGGAGGTAACCCATAATTAGGGAGGTTACCCATCCTACGGGTGGTCACCCATCATACGGGAGATTACCCATCCTACGGGAGGTCACCCATCCTACAGAAGGTCACTGATGCTAGGGAGGTCACCCATCCTATGGGAGGTCACCCATCCTACGAGAGGCTACCCATCCTAAGTTAGGTCACCCATCCTTGGGAGGTCACCCATCCTATTCGAGGTCACCCATCCTAAGGGTGGTTACCGATCCTATGAAGATCACCCATCCTTATGGAGGTCACCCATACTTAGGAAGGTTACCCAACCTATGAGAGGTCACCCATCCTACGAGAGGTTACCCATTCTATGAGAGGTCACCCATCCTACAAGAGGTTACCCATCCTATGGGAGTTACAAGAGATTACCCATCCTATGGGAGGTCACCCATCCTAGGGAGGTTACCCATCCTACAGGAGGTCACCCATCCTATTGGAGGTCACCCATCCTAAGGGAGGTTACCGATCCTATGAAGGTCACCCATCCTTAAGAAGGTCACCCATACTTAGGGAGGTTGCCCAACCTATGTGAGGTCACCCATCCTATGAGAGGTTACCCATCCTTCGAGAGGTTTCCCAACCTACCGGTGGTAACCTATCCAAATGGAGGTTACCCATCCTACGGGGGGTCACCCATCCTATGGGAGGTCACCCATCCAAATGGAGGTAACCCATCCTATGGGAGGTTACCTATCCTAGGAAGGTCACCCATCCTAAGGGAGGTCACCCATCCTACGGGAGGTTACCCATACTATGGAAGATCACCCATCATACTATAGGTTACCCATCCTAAGGGAGGTCTCCTATCCTATGGGAGGTCACCTATCATACGTGAGGTCTCCCATCCTACAGGAGGTTACCCATCCTAAGAGAGGTTACCAGACCTATGGGTAGTTCCGCATTCTACGAGAGGTTACACATCCAACGGGGGCTCACCCATCATACGAGAGGTCACCCATCGAAATGGATGTCACGCAACCTATGAGAGGTTACCCATCCTATGATAGGTTACCTATCATATGAAGGTCATCCATCCTTAAGGAGGTCACCCATTCTACGGGAGGTTACCCATCCTACGGGAGGTTTTCCATCCTACGAGAGGTTACCCATCCTAAAGGAGGTTATCCATCCGAAGGGAGGTCACCCATACTTAGAGAGGTTACCTATCCTGGGGAAGTAAAGTCACCCATCCTATTAGAGGTCACCCATCCTAAGGGAGGTTACCCATCCTAAGAGAGGTTACCCATCCTAAGGGAGGTCACCCATACTTAGGGAGGTTACCTATCCTAGGGAAAGTAAAGTCACCCATCCTACGAGAGGTCACCCATCCTATGGGAGATCACCCATCCTAAAGGAGGTTACCTATCCTATGGAAGGTTACCCATCCTACGAAAGGTTACCCATCCTACGGAAGGTCACCCATCCTAAAGGAGCTTACCCATCCTATGGGAGGTCACCCATCCTATGGGAGGTCACTCATCCTACGAATGGTTACCCATCCTAAGAGAGTTTAACAATCCAAATAAAGGTCACCCATCCTATTGGAGGTCACCCATCCTAAGGATGCCCATCCTATAGGTCACATATCCTAAGGGAGATTATTCATCCTATGAAGGTCACCCATCCTAAGGGAGGTCACCCATCCTATGAAGGTCACCCATCGTATGGAGGTTACCCATCCTACGAGAGGTCACCCATCCTACGGGAGGTCACCCATCCTAAGGATGGTCACCCATCCTAGGGAAGTTACCCATCCTACGGGAGGTCATCCATCCTAAGGGAGGTCACCTATCCTACGAGAGGTTACCCATCCTACGTGAGGTTACCCATCCTAAGGGAGGTTACCCATTCTATGTAAGTTACCCTTCCTAAGGGAGGTCACCTATCCTTAGAGAGGTCACCCATTCTATAGGTCACCCATCCTAAGGGAGGTTACCTATTATATAGGAGGTCACCCATCCTAAGAGAGGTTACCCATCCTACTTTAGGTTACCTATCCTATCAGAGGTCTCCCATCCTATGTGAGGTCACCTATCCTAAGGGAGGTCACCCATCCTAGGGAGGTCACCCCTCCTACGGGAGATACCCATCCTACGAGAGGTTACCTATCCTAGGGAGGTCACCTATCCTAAGGGAGGTTATCCATCACACAAGAGGTCACTCATCCTAAGGGAGGTCATACATCCTAAGGGAGGTCACCCATCCTAAAGAAGGTTACCCATCCAACGGGAGGTCACCCATCCTATCGGAGATCATCCATCCTACTGGAGGTTACCCATCCTACGTTAGATTACCCTTCCTAAGGGAGGTCACCCATCCTAAGAGAGGTCACCCATCCTATAGGTCACCCATCCTAAGGGAGGTTACCTATCATATAGGAGGTCACCCATCCTAAGAGAGGTTACCCATCCTACGTTAGGTTACCTATCCTATCGGAGGTCTTCCATCCTATGGGAAGTCACCTATCCTAAGGGAGGTCACCCATCCTAGGGTGGTCACCCCTCCTACGGAAGATATCCATCCGACAGGAGGTTACCCATCCTAGGGAGGTTGCCTATCCTAGGGAGCTTGCCCATCCTATGGGGGTCACCCATCCTACGGGGGGTCACCCATCCAAATGGAGGTCACCCAACCCTCGAGAGGTTGCCCATCCTAAGAGAGGTTACCCATCCTAAGGGAGGTTATCCATCCAAATGGAGGTTACCAATCCAACGGGAGGTCAACCATCCAAGGGTGGTCACCCATCCTAGGGAGGTTCTCCATCGAAATAGAGGTCACCCATCCTACGAGAGGTTACCCATCCTACGTGAGGTAACCCATCCTAAAAGAGGTTATCCATCCTAAGGAAAATAGGTCACTCATCATATGGGAGGTTACCCATCCTACGGGATATCACTCATCCTACGAGAGGTCACTCATCCGAAGGGAGGTTACCCATCCTACGAGAGGTCACCCCATCCTTCGGCAGAGTCACCCATCCTAGGAAGGTCATCCATCCTATGGGAGGTCACCCATCTTAACGGAGGTTACCCATTCTACTAGAGGTTATCCATTCTACGGATATCACCCATCCTACGAGAGGTTACCCATCCTAAGTTAGGTTACCCACCCTATGGAGGTCACCCGTCCTAGGGAGGTTACCCATCCTACGGGAGGTCACCCATCCAAATAGAGGTCACCCAAACCAAGGAAAATAGGCCACTCATCCTATGAAAGGTTACCCATCCTACGGGATATGACCCATCCTACGAGAGATCACCTATCCTAAGGGAGGTTACCCATCCTACGAGAGGTCATCCATCCAAATAGAGGTCAAACATCCTAAGAGAAATAGGTCACTCATCCTACGGAAGGTTACCCATCCTACGGGATATCACACATCCTACGAGAGATCACCCATCCTAAGGGAGATTACCCATCCTACGAGAGGTCACCCATCCTACGGGAGGTCACCCATCCTAGGGAGGTCACCCATCCTACGAGGGGTCACCCATCCTCCGGGAGGTCACCCATCCAAAGGGAGATTACCCATCCTAAGAAAAAATAGGTCACTCATCCATATGGGAGGTTATCTATCCTACGGGAGGTCACCCATCCTATAAGAGGTCACCCATCCTAAGAGAGATTACCCAACCTTAGGGAGGTCATCCATCCTATGAGAGGTTACCCATCCTAAGGGAGGTTACCCAACTACCCTTAGGGAGGTTACCTATCCTATGAAGGGTCACCCATCCTTAGGGAGGTCACCCATACTTAGGGAGCTTACCCAACCTATGAGAGGTTGCCCATCCTATGAGAGGTTACCCATCCTACGAGAGGTTACCCAACCTACGGGTGGTTACCATTTAAATAGATTTTACCCATCCTACAGGGGGTCACCCATCTTACGGGAGGTCACCCATCCAAATGGAGGTTACCCATCCTACGGGAGGTCACCCATCCTATGAGAGGTCACCCCATCCTATGGAGGTTACCCATCCTAAGGGAGATTACCCATCCTACAAAAGGCCATCCATCCTATAGGTCACCTATCCTTAGGGAGGTTACCCATCCTACAAGAGGTCACTCATCCTAAGGGAGGTCATCCATCCTACGGAGGTCACCCATCCTAAGGAATGTTATCCATCCAAAGGGAGGTCACCCATCCTACGGGAGGTTACCCATCTTACGTTAGGTTATCCTTCCTAAGGGAGGTTTACCCATCCTAAGAGAGGTCACCCATCCTGTAGGTCACCCATCCTAAGGGAGGTTACCTATCATATAGGAGATCTCCCATCCTAAGAGAGGTTACCCATTTTATGTTAGGTTACCTATCCTATCGGAGGTCTCCCATCCTATGGGAGGTCACCTATCCTAAGGGAGGTCACCCATATTAGGGAGGTTGCCCCTCCTACGGGAGGTTATCCATCCTACGGGAGGTTACCCATCCTAGGGAGCTTATCCATCCTACGGGGGGTCACCCATCCTACGGGAGGTCACCCATCAAATGAAGATCACCCATCCGTCAAGAGGTTGCCTATCCTAAGAGAGGTTACCAATCCTTAGGGAGGTTACCCATCCAAATGGAGGATACCCTTCCTAAGGGAGGTCACTCATCCAATGGAAGGTTATCCATCCTAGGGAGGTTACCCATCCTAGGAAGGTTACCTATCCTACGAGATATCACCCATCCTACGGGAGGTCACCCATCCTAAGGGAGATTACCCATCCTTAGGGAGGTTATCCATCCTAGGAAGGTTACCCATCCTACGGAATATTACCCATCCTACGAGAGATCACCCATCCTATAGGTCACCCATCCTACGAGAGGTCATCCATCCTATGAGAGGTTACCCATCCTATGAAGGTCACCCATCCTACGGGATATTACCCATCCTAAGGAAAATAGGTCACTCATCCTACGAGAGGTTTCCCATCCTAAGAGAGGTTACCCATCCAAATGAAGGTGACCCATCCTATGGAAGGTCACCCATCCTAAGGATGCCCATCCTATAGGTCACCTATCGTAAGTGAGGTTATCCATCCTATGAAGGTCACCCATTCTAAAGAAGGCCACCCATCCTATGAAGGTCACCCATCGTATGGAGGTTACCCATCCTAGGAGAGGTCACCCATCCTACGGTAGGTCACCCATCCTAGGGAGGTCACCCATCCTAAAAAAAGTTACCCATCCTAGGGAAGTTACCCATCCTAGGGAGGTTATCCATCTTTGGGAGGTCATCCATCCTAAGGGAGTTCACCCATCCTATGGAAGGTTACCCATCATACGAGAGGTTATCCATCCTAAGGGAGGTTACTCATCCTAGGGAGGTTACCCATCCTACAGGATATCACCCATCCTACGGGAGGTTACCCATCCTACAGGATATCACCCATCCTACGGGAGGTTACCCATCCTAAGGGAGGTTACCCATACTTAGGGAGATTATCCAACCTATGAGAGGTTACCCATCCTACGGGATATCACCCATCCTAAGGGAGGTTACCCATCCTACGAGATATCACCCATCCTACGAGAGGTTACCCATCCTACGGGAGGTCACCCATCCTACAGGAGGTTATCCATCAAACAGGAGGTCACCCATACCTAGGAAGGTTACCCAACCAAAGAGAGGTTACCCATCCTACGGGATATCACCATCCTACGGGAGGTTACCCATCCTACGGGTGGTCACTCATCCTACGGGAGGTTACCCATACTACGGGAGGTCACCCATACATAGAGCGGTTATCCAACCTATGAGAGGTCACCCATCCTAGGGAGGTCACCCTTCATATGAAGGTCACCCATCCTAGGGAGGTCATCCATCCTATGGGAGATTACGCATCCTACGGGAGGTCATCCATCCTACAAGAGGTTATCCATCCTACGAGATATTACCCATACTATGAGAGGTCACCTATCCTACAGGAGGTTACCCATCCTACGCGAGTTCACCCATCCTACAGGAGGTTATCCATCCTACGGGAGGCTAAATATCCAACAGGAGGTCACCCATCCTACAGGAGGTTACCCATCCTACGGGAGGTCACCCATCCTACGGGATATCACCCATCCTATTAGAGGTCACCCATTTTAGGGAGGTCACCCATCCTAAGGAAGGTTACCCATCCTTGGGAGGTTACCCATCCTCAGAGAGGTCACCCATCCTAGGATGGGTGACCTCCCATAGGATGGGTGATATCCCGTAGGATGGGTAACCTTAATATGATGGGTAACATCCCTAAAGATGGGTGACCTCTCATAGGTTAGGTAACCTTCCTAAGTAGGAAACCTCCGGATGGGTGATATCCCATAGGATGGGTAACCTCTCGTAGGATGGAAAACTTCCATACGATGGGTGACCTTCATAGGATGGGTAACCTCTTTTATGATAGGTGACCTTCATAGGATGGGTAACCTCCATTCGATGGATGACCTTCATAGGATGGGTAACATCCCTTAGGATGGGTGATATCCCGTAGGATGGGTGACCTCCTTTTGGATGGGTGACCTTTATAGGAGGGGGGACCTTCATATGATGGATAACCTCCCTTAGGATGGGTAACCTCCCTTAGGATGGGTAACCTCCATTTGGATAGGTGATCTCCCTAAGGATGGGTGACCTCTCATAGGATGGGTGATATTCCATAGGATGGGTAACCTCCATAGGATGGGTGACCTCCCTAAGGATGGGTAACCTCTATTTGGATGGGTAACCTCTCGTAGGATGGATAACCTCTCTAAGGATGGGTGATCTCCCATAGGATGGGTGACCTATAGGATGGGTGACCTCTCGTAGGATGGGTGATATCGCGTAGGATAGGTGACCTCTCGTAGGATGGGTGATATCACGTAGGATGGGTAACCTCCCGTACGATGGGTAACCTCCCTAGAATGGGTAACCTCCCTAACGATGGGTGACCTATTGGATGGGTAACGTCCCAAGGTTGGGTAACCTCCCTTAGGACAGGTGACCTATAGGATGGGTAACCTCCCAAGGATGGGTAACCTCCTATAGGATGGGTAACCTTCCTAGGATGTGTGACCTCTCTAAAGATGGGTAACCTCCCTAGGATGGGTAATATCCCTTAGGATGGGTGACCTCCCTAGGATGGGTAACCTCTCGTAGGATGGGTAACCTCCCGTAGGATGGGTGACCTCCCTATGATGGGTAACCTCCTACTGGACGTCACCCATCCTAGGGAGGTTACCCACCCTACGGGAGAGTACCCATACTAGGAAGGTCACCCATCCAAATAGAGGTTATCCATCCTACGGAAGGTTACCCATCCTAGGGAGGTCACCCATCCTACGGGAGGTTACCCATCCTACGAGAGGTTACCCATACTAGTTAGGTCACCCATCCTGAGGGAGGTTACCTATCCTAGGGAGGTTATCCATCCTATAGGTCATCCATCTTATGAGAGGTTACCCATCCTAAGAGAGGTTACCCATCCTAAGGGAGGTTACCAATCCTAAGGAGGTTACCCGTCCATAGGGAGATCACCCATTCTTAGGGAGGTTACCCATCCTATGGAGGTTACCCATCCTACTGGATACCACCCATCCTATGAGAGGTCACCCATCCTATAGGTCACACATCCTAAGGGAGGTTACCCATCCAAATTAAGGTTACCCATCCTACGGGAGGTTACCCATCCTTGGAGGTCACCCATCCCAATAGAAGTTACCCATCCTACGGTATATCACCTATCCTATGAGAGGTCACCCATCATATAGTTCCTATCATACGTGAGGTCCCCCATCCTATAGGAGGTTACCCTTCCAAATGAATGTTACCCATCCTATGGGAGGTTACCCATCCTGTGGAAGTCACCCATACTACGGGAGGTCACCCATCCTAGGGAGGTTACCCATCTTAGGAGAGTTCATCCATCCTAAAGTAGGTTACCCATCCTATGAGAGGTCACCCATTTATGGTAGGTTACACATCCTACAAGAGGTTATCCATCCTTAGAGAAGTCACCCATCATATTGATGGGTCACTCTGATTAGGTGACCTCCCTTAGGATGGGTAACCTCCCTTAGGATGGGTGACCTTTATAGGATGGGTAACCTCCATACGATGGGTGACTTTTATAGGATGGGTAACCTCCCTTAGGATGGGTGACCTTCCATAGGATGGGTGACCTCTCATAGGATGGGTGACCTTCATAGGATGGGTAACTTCCGTTAGGATAGGTGACCTCCCATAGGATGGGTGACCTCCTTTTGATGGATGACCACCATTTGGATGGGTAACCTCCTTTAGGATGGGGGACCTTATGTATGATAGGACCTATAGGATGGGTAATCTCTCGTAGGATGGGTGATATAACGTAGGATGGATATCCTCCATTTGGATGGGTAACCTCCCTTAGGATAGGTAACCTCTCTTAGGTTAGGTGACCTCTCTTAGGTTAGGTGACCTATCTTAGGATAGAAAACTTTCTAAGGATAGGTGATCTCCCATAGGATAGGTGACCTATAGGATGGGTGTCCTCTCATAGGATGGGTGATATCCCGTAGGATAGGCGACATCCATAGGATGGGTGACCTCCCTAAGGATGGGTAACCTCCATAGGATGGGTGACCTCCCTTAGGATGGGTTACCTCCATATGATGGGTGACTTTCATATGATAGGTAACCTCCCGTAGGATGGGTGACCTCTCTTAGGATGGGTAATCTCTCGTAGGATGGGTGATCTCCTGTAGGATGGGTGATATCCCGTAGGATGGGTAACCTCCCTAGGATGAGTAACCTCCCATAGGTTGGGTTACCTTCATACGATGGGTGACATTCATATGATGGGTAACCTCCCATAGGATGGGTGACCTCCATAGGATGGGTAACCTCTGGTAGGATGGGTAACCTCCATTTGGATGGGTGACCTTCCGTAGGATGGGTGACTCCCTAGGATGGTGAACCGCTCGTAGGGTGGGTAACCTCCCTAGGAAGGGTGACCTCCTGTAGAAGGTTAGCCATCCTAGGGAGGTCACCCATTCTATGGAGGTCACCCATCCAATTAGAGGTTACCCATCCTACGGGAGGTTACCCATCCTAGTGAGGTCACCAATCATACGAGAGGTTACCCATACTAGGGAGGACACCCATCCTACGGGAGGTCACCCATCCAAATGGAGGTTACCCATCCTACGGGAGGTCATCCATCCAAAGGAAGGTTACCCATCCAAAGGGAGGTTACCCATCCTAGGGAGGTTACCCATCCTATAGGTCACCCATCCTAAGGGAGGTTATCCATCCTAGGGAGTTTACCCATCCTTCGGGATATCACCTATCCTAGGGAGGTTACCCATCCTAAGGGAGGTCACCCATCCTACGGGAGGTTACCAATCCTACGGAAGGTCACCCATACATAGGGAGATTACCCAACGTATGAGAGGTTACCCATCCTACAGGATATCACCCATCCTAAGGGAGGTTACCCATCCTACGAGATATCACCCATCCTACGAGAGGTTATCCATCCTACGGGAGGTCACCCATCCTACGGGAGGTTACCCATCAAATGGTAGATCACCCATACTTAGGGAGGTTACCCAACCAATGAGAGATTATCCATCCTACGGGATATCACCCATCCTATGGGAAGTTACCCATCCTACGGGTGGTCACCCATCCTACGGGAGTTACCCATCCTACGGGAGGACACCCATACTCAGAGAGGTTACTCAACCTATGAGAGGTCACCCATCCTAAGGAGGTAACCCATTATATAAAGGTCACCCATCCTAAGGAGGTAACCCATTATATAAAGGTCACCCATCCTAGGAAGGTCACCAATCCTTCAGGAGGTTACCCATCCTACGGGAGGTTTTCCATCCTACGCGAGGTCACCCAACCTACAGGAGGTTACCCATCCTACGGGAGGCTACCCATCCTACGGGAGGTTACCCATCCTACGGGAGGTCACCTATCCTACGAAATATCAACCATCCTATTGGAGGTCATCCATCCTTAAGGAGGTCACCCATCCTAAGGAAGGTTACCCATCCTTGGGAGTTACCCATCCTAAGAGAGGTCACCCATCCTGCCCTTAGGATGGGTAACCTCACAAGGATGGGTGGCCTCCCTAAGGATGGGTAACCTCCCTAGGATGGATAACCTCCCGAGGATGGGTAACCTCCCTTAGGATAGGTGACCTATAGGATGGGTAACCTCCCTAGGATGGGTAACCTCCCTTAGGATGGGTAACCTTCCTAGGATGGGTGACCTCTCTAAGGATGGTAACCTCCCTAGGATGGGTGACCTCCCGTAGGATGGGTGATATCATGTAGGATGGGTGACCTTCATATGATGGGTAACCTCCCTAAGAATGGGTGACCACTCATAGGTTGGGTAACCTCCCTAAGTAGGTAACCTCCGGATGGGTGATATCCCGTAGGATGGGTAATCTCTCATAGGATTGGTGACCTTCCGTAGGATAGGTAACCTTCCTAGGATGGGTGACCTCCCTTAGGATAGAAAACCTCCATACGATGGGTGACCTTCATAGGATGGGTAACCTCTCTTAAGATAGATGACCTTCATAGGATGGGTAACCTCCATACGATGGGTGACCTTCATAGAATGGGAAACCTCCTTAGGATGGGTGATATCCTATAGGATGGGTGACCTCCCTTAGGATGGGTACCTTCATAGGAGGGGTGACCTTCATATGATGTGTAACCTCCCTTAGGATGGGTAACCTCCATTTGGATGGGTGACCTCCCTAAGGATGGGTGACCTATCGTAGGATGTATAATATCCCGTAGGATGGGTAAACTCCATAGGATGGATGACCTCCCTAAGGATGGGTAACCTCCCTAGAATGGGTAACCTCTCGTAGGATGGGTAACCTCCATTTGGATGGGTAACCTCCCTTAGGATGGGTAACCTCTCTAAGGATGGGTGATCTCCCATAGGATGGGTGACCTCTCGTAGGATGGGTGATATCCCATAAGATAGATGACCTCTCGTAAGATAGGTGATATCACATAGGATGGGTAACCTCCCGTAGGATGGGTGACCTCCCGTAGGATGGATAACCTTTCGTAGGATTGGTAACCTCCCTAGGATAGATAACCTCCCTTGGGATGGGTGACCTATAGGATGGGTAACCTTCCATGGATGGGTGACTACCCTTAGGATGGGTAACCTCACAAGGATGGGTGGCCTCCCTAAGGATGGGTAACCTCCCTAGGATGGATAACCTCCCGAGGATGGGTAACCTCCCTTAGGATAGGTGACCTATAGGATGGGTAACCTCCCTAGGATGGGTAACCTCCCTTAGAATGGGTAACCTTCCTAGGATGGGTGACCTCTCTAAGGATGGTAACCTCCCTAGGATGGGTGACCTCCCTTAGGATGGGTGACCTCCCTAGGATGGGTAACCTATCGTAGGATGGGTAACCTCCCATAGGATGGGTAACCTCCATTTGGATGGGTAAGCTCCTGTTGGATGGGTGACCTCCCTAGGATGGGTAACCTCCTACTGGAGGTTACCCATCCTAGGGAGGTTCCCTATCCTATGGGAGGTTACCCATCCTAGGGAGGTCAACCATCTTACTGGAGGTCACCCATCCAAATGGAAGTTATCCATCCTACGGGAGGTTACCCATCCTAGGGAGGTCAGCCATCCTACGGGAGGTTACCCATCCTACGAGAGGTTTCCCATACTAAGGAGGTCACCCATCCTAAGGAAGATTGCCCATCCTAGGGAGATTATCCATCATATAGGTCACCCATCCAAATGGAGGTCACCCATCCTACGAGAGGTTACCTATTCTAAGAGAGGTTAACCATCCTAAGGGAGGTCACCCATCCTAAGGAGGTTATCCGTCCATAGGGAGGTCACCCATCCTTAGGGAGGTCAACCATCCTATGGGGGTTATCCATCCTACTTGATATCACCCATCCTATGAGAGGTCACCCATCCTATTGGTCACCCATCCTAAAAGAGGTCATCCATCCTAAGAGAGGTCACCCATCCAAATAGAGGTTGCCCATCCTATGGGAGGTTACCCATCCTTGGCAGGTTACCCATCCTTAGGGAGGTCACCCATCCCAATAGAAGTTACCCATCCTATGGTATATCACCCATCCTACGAGAGGTCACCTAATATATAGTTCCTATCATACGTGATGTCCTCCATCCTACAGGAGGTTACCCATCCAAATGAAGGTTACCTATCCTACGGGAGGTTATCCATCCTAGGAAGGTCACCCATCCTACGTGAGGTCACCTATCCTAGGAAGGTTACCCATACTATGGGAGATCACCCATCCTAAAGGAGGCTACCCATCTTATGAGAATTCACCCATCTATGGGAGGTCATGCATCCTACAAGTGGTTACCCATCCTAAAAGAAGTCAACCATCCTAGGAAGGTCACTCCGAATGGGTGATATCCCTTAGGATGGGTTACCTCCATATAATGGGTGACCTTCATATGATGGGTAACCTCCCGTAGGATGGATGACCTCCCTAGGATAGGTAACCTCCCGTAGGATGGGTAACCTCCATTTGGATGGGTGATCTCCCATAGGATGGGAGACCTCCCTAGGATGGGTAACCTTCCGTAGGTGGGTAACCTTCCTAGGATAGTCACCCATCCTACGGGAGGTCACCCATCCAAATGGAGGTTACCCATCCTACGGGAGGTCACCTATCTAAAAGGAGGTTACCTATCCAAAGGGAGGTTACCCATCCTAGGGAGGTTATCCATCCTATAGGTCACCCATCCAAAGGGTGGTTACCTATCCTAGGAAGGTTATCCATCCTTCGTGATATCACCCATCCTAGGGAGGTTACCCATCCTAAGGGTGGTCACCCATCCTAGGAAGGTTACCCATCTTATAGGTCACCCATCCTATAGGTCACCCATCCTAAGGGAGGTTACCCATCCTAAGGAGGTTACCAATCCTACGAGATATCACCCATCCTACGAGAGATTACCCAACCTACGCGAGGTCACCCATCCTATGGGAGGTTACCCATCCTACGTGATATCGCCCATCCTACGAGAGGTCACACATCCTACGTGATATCACCCATCCTACGAAAGGTCACCCATCCTATAGGTCACCCATCCTATGGGAGGTCATCCATACTTAGAGAGGTTACCCATTCTAAAGGAGGTTACCCATCCAAATAGAGGTTACCCATCCTACAGGAGATTACCCATCCAAGGGAGGTTACCCATCCTTATGGAGGTCACCCATCCTATGGAGGTTACCCATCCTACGGGATATCACCCATCATACGAGAGGTCATCCATCCTATAGGTCACCCATCCTTAGGGATTTCACCCATCCAAAGGGAGATGACCCATCCTAAGGGAGGTCACCCATCCTAAGGGAGGTTACCCATCATATAAGGGTCACCCATCCTATGAAGGTCACCCATCCTAAGGGAGGTCACCCATCCTACGGGATATCACCCATCCTAAGGGAGGTTACCCATCCTATGAAGGTAACCTCCAGTAGGATGGGTAACCTCCTTTAGGATTAGTGACCTAACTTAGGATGGGTAATTACCCATCGGATGGGTAACCTCCCTTTCGATGGGTAACCTCCCTTGGGATGGCTGACCTCCCTTAAGATGGGTGACTTCCTTTTTGTTGGGTATCCTTCCTAGGATAGGTAAACTTCCTTAGGATGGGTGACCTTCATATCATGGGTAACTTCCCTTAGGATGGGTTACCTCCCGTAGGATGGATTACCTGCCGTAGGATGGGTATCCTTAATTAGGATATGTGACCTCCTTTAGGATGGGTAATATCCTGTAGGATCCTAAGGATGGGTGACCCATCCTATGTTAGGTCACCCACCCTAAGGGAGGTCACCCATCCTATGCTAGGTGACCTCCCTAGGATGGGTAACTTCCATTTGAATGGGTGACTTTCATAGGATGGGTAACCTCCCTCAGGATGGGTGACCTTCATAGGATAGGTAACCTCCATACGATGGGTAACCTCTCTTAGGATGGGTAACCTCTCTTAGAATGGGTGACCTCTCGTACGATGGGTAACCTCACTAGTATGGGTGACCTCCTTTAAGATGTGTGACCTCCCTTAGGATGGGTGATCTCCCGTAGGATTTGTGACCTTTCAAGGATAGGTAACCTCCCTAGGATGGGTAACCTTCCGTAGGATGGGAAGAGTGACCTAACTTAGGATGGGTGACCTCCCGTAGGATGGGTAACCTCCCTTAGGATGGGTGACCTCCTATAGGATGAGTGACCTCACATATGATAGATGACCTACGGAAGGTCAGCCATCCTACGTGATATCACCCATCTTAAGGGAGGTTACCCATCCTAGGGAGATCACCCATCCTACGGGAGGTCACCCATCCTAAGGGAGGTTACCAATCCTAAGGAGGTTACCTATCCTAAGGGAGGTCACCTATCCTATGGAGTTTACCCATCCTACGAGATATCACACATCCTAAGGGTGGTTACCCATCCTACGAGAGGTTACCCATCCTTAGAGAGGTTACTAATCCTAAGGGAGGTCAATCATCCTATGAAGTTTACCCATCCTAAGAGAGGTTACCCATTCTAAGGGAGGTCACTCATCCTACGGAGGTTACCCATCCTAAAGGAGGTTACACATCCTAAGGGAGGTCACCCATCATATGGGAGGTTATCCATCCTACGGAAGGTTAGCCATCCTATGGGAGGTCACCTATCCTAGGGAGGTTACCCATCCTATGGGAGGTCACCCATCCTTCGGAAGGTCACCCATCCTACGAAAGGTTACCCATCCTAAGAGAGGTCACCCATCCTAGGGAGGTCACCCATCCAAATTGAGGTTACCCATCCTACGGAAGGTCATCCATTCTAAAAGAGGTTACCCATCTTATGGGATGTCACTCATCCTACGGTGGTTACCTATCCTACAGGAGGTTATCCATCCTAAGGGAGATCACTCATCCTATGGCAGGTCACCCATCCTACGAGAGGTTATCCATCCTATGAGAGGTCACCCATCCTAAGTTAGGTTACCCATTATATGATAGGTCACCCATCTTATGGGAGGTTACCAATCCTACGAGAGGTCACCCATCCTAGGGAGGTTACCCATCCTATAGGAGATCACCCATACTTAGAGGTTACCTATCCAAATGGTGGTCACCAATCCTATAGGTCACCCATACTTAGGGAGGTTCCACATTCTATAGGTTACCCATCCTACGAAAGAAAACCCATCCTTAGAGGTAACCCATCCAAATAGAGGTCATCCATCGTACGAAAACCCATCCTACGGGAGGTTACCCATCCTAAGGGAGGTTATCCATCCTACGAGAGGTTACCCATCCAAATGGAGGTTTGTCACTACCACATTCTGAAAACAGGAGAATTTTCAAATTTTTACAATATTTAATATTATATTATTTTTAATTAATTAATTGCATAATAGTTTATTGATTTAAATAATTATTATGTGTGATGTGTAATTAAATATATAATTATATGCAGTGTTATTATTTTATTTTAGCTAGCAGACTAGACCTAGAAGCCCAGTAGACGAACCCCTGTCCGAATTATAGAATTCTGGATTTTATTATTTTATTTAAAATTTAATAATTGGAGATTGTAATTAATTACTGTATTTTATTTAATATTTTGCGCATTGCCTTTGCTTCGATATTTGGAGCACTATCGAGACTTTTGTCTTCCAACAAATTTTACCATCTTGCCCTAGACATGTCCGCCTTCAATTCTGCTATTTTTGCAACTCATAATTATGCTTCCTGTACATTGTTTCTGGCCGCACAAAAATCGTCGCGGGCGTTATTTTATTTCCTCTTTTTGTATCGTTGTGCGTTCCAATCGAAAATTGGAGGCCATCTTGACCTATTTTTCGTGCGACCCAAATTAGGGTAATATTCTGTTCTGAGTCTTCTTCAATATTCGTATTGATGACTTGATCTGATTTTGACCCCAAGTACTCCTAATTAATTGTTGAACCCAACTTGTATTTTATTTCTATTTAAATTGAGGATACCATTTTATCTGATTTTAAAATCCTAATTTAATTCCAGTGCCCTGCAAATTCAGCCCATACCCATCTTACAGCATCCCCTGACCCTACAAAACATCGGACCCCGAATCGCCCGCCCAATTTTCGTCATTTCATGTGTTTGTGCAATTTCCCGAATTTAAGGGGCTAAGTTGCAATTATTCAATTGTAGGTGCCAACTCCTAATTATTTTAACCAATGAGGGAGCCTATTAAATTTTTATTTAAAACCTACATGAATTAATATTTCATGAATCATCATGACCACTCATTTAAATGGATGAAATCCTCACCCTACATCACACCCTCTCTCTCCCTATTTAATGACTTGTACCCTCAAACCCTAATCCCTATGCATCCTAGAAAACTCCACCCTCACAAGCCTCCCTCCCTCCTACGTTGAAATTTCTCTTCTTCTTTTTCTCTTCTTCTTTTCTTCTTCTCTTTCCTTCTTCTTCCTCTTCTTCTCCTCCTTCTTTTAATTTATTTTTGAATTTAAATAGAAGGGGGGGGAAAACCTCCTCTGTGCTGTGCTCCGGCGGCCACAGAAAGCTCCGGCGGCCACAGCGCTCCGGCCGGCGCTGCCGCTGCTGCTGCCGCCTGCTGCTGCCGCCTGCTGCTGCCGCCTGCTGCTGCACGGTCCGGCGCCGGCGAGCTCCCCTTCCCGGCCGGCGGTGTCTGGACGCGCCCGGCGGCCCTCTGCCGACCCCCGGCCGGACTCCGGTGGCCGGCCGACCTTCCCTCTCTGTAAGTCCCCTTTTCTCTCTCTCTCTCTTTTTATATATATATATATATATATCTTTATATATATATATATATCTTTATATATATATATCCTTATATATATATCTTTATATATATATACGTATATGTATATATTAACGTGTAAATTGTATATGTAATTGTAATTTTAAATTTATGTATACATGTATGTGCTTAGTATAGTATATGTTTAATATATATTGTATGTATTAAAATATGTATACGTATATTATTTTATTATTAATGCATAGTATAGTGTATATATGTATATATGTAAATATATATATATCTAATGTAATATATATGTTTGTTATACATTTAAATAATGTGAAAAATTAGTATATGTAGATATTAATTAATGTGTATAATTAATGTATATATATATTTAAGTATGATTGTATATATATATGTATTCTAGTAGGTGTGATTAAATTGATATATATATATATATATATATTGTATATATATATATTGGTTATTTTATATAATATCTATTTAATAAAAAGGTATACGCTAGTATAAATTAATTTGAGAAATTAGTATATGTATTAATTTAAATTGTATATATTTGTATAAGTATATATTTAAATGTAAAATGGAAACACATGAATAAATGTATATTTTGTAAATATATGTATTTAAAATAAATATGTATAGTAATTATTTTAATTAATTGTATGTAAATAACTTGTAAAATATACTAATATAAATATATAACTAGTATATGTCTTTGTGTATATATTGATTTATGTATATACATATAAATGTTTTGTTTATATATTTTAATTAATGTGAAATTTAGTATATGCATTTAATTTAAATTGAATATATATATGTAATGTAAAGTGTTTATATATTTAATTAATGGGAAAGTAGCATATGTATAATTAGTGTAATTAATTTGTAAATATATATATAATAAATGTAAGGTATTTTATGTATTTAAATAAATGGTATAAATACGTATTTAATTTAATGTTAGTAGTATATGTATTAGTATATATTATTTAATGTGTAGGTATTAACGTATACATATTAAATAATATTTTGGTATATGTACAAACATATAAATGTATGTATTCTGGAAAAGTATATATTTAAATTAATACTTTTGGTATAAATATGTGTATGTTAATGTATACATAATCTAATAGATATGTATATGTATATATTTAATTAATGTATGTAAGTGTGGTATTAAATTTAACTAGTATAAATGCATATATTTTAGGTGTATAATTATTTTGATATATATATGTGTATATATTGTAAATACATTTAAATTGGGTGCATGTATAAAATATTGTAAGTATAAATTATTATGTTTATAGATACATACAAGAATCAGTTATTTTAAAGTATATATATTTATACATATATCTATAATTGTATTGAGGGATATTATATGTAATTAATTAATAAGTTGTTATTTAAATACGTAGTCCTACTAGATGACCTTAGTTGACTAGTGCCCTGCCTGGCATGGCCTGAGGCCAGTGTATTTCTATTGTGTGTTAGGATAGCTTCTGATACAAATGTCATATTGTGATGTGTTATAGGACTGTTGGTTTACTAGGGGATACTCTGGAACAGGACATCCATAATTACCAGCTAAGGACCAAAGGCAAGTACATTCTCTGATAATTTCTAATTCTTGATAATTGCTATAAGTTCAATGATCTTGAAATGTTACAACTGAATCTTTGACACTGTGCTACACGGACTAGTATAGCTTGGATCTGCAGTCATGAGATGTTACCTTAATTATCGTATTGACATTGTACACGACATGTATATTTAGAAACCGTACATGATAGACTTTACTTGCTCGTGTATCGTGACATGTCATGGTTGGATCCACAGTACTAGTTGGGGGCGGGGAAGTAGTTAGTAAGAAATGTGATCATAACCTCTTATTGTAGTATAAAAACTGTAAGTGTTAATCATGCTCTTCACCCATGATTAGCCAGGCCTTATAGCAACCGTACATGTTCCCAAGCCGATCACATTTCGAAACTACTATTTCAAACACTTAGAATAGTTACAGTTCTCTATATTTTCATATACTACATCACCCGTATATGATACTGTTCCTTATTCTTTCATTTTTATACATGCACTGACTGTGTTTCATTGCCTATTGCCTGTCTCTCTTAAACTGTCATTACATTATTCCACTGTCTTCTCAGTAGCTAGCATGACATGTTTTATTGTATTATAGACATTATCAATTAATGGAACTGTTATTTGAGATTGTGCTTTGCTCCTTCCTGACTGGAAACATTTTTCCAGACTATGCCTTAGATGACCGCTGTCCGACACTTATGGTGAGTAGCTGCAGACTTGGTAGTGGTTGATTCTGGAGGTCTAGCCGAAATTATTATTCATTGTTAGTTCTTAAGTAGACTATTTGGTACCGGATTTATCTCCGGCATTTTGATGATTCTTGGATATTGTTAAGTTAAGTACTCCTTGTGGACTTGTGGTGTGTTTAATTTTAATTTCTGTTTCGAAATCTTATCGTGCTGTAATCCTGTGATTTGAGTATATGTTCATCTATTTGTGTCATCCGTGCCTCCTAATGGAGATTGGATATTTGCGTGACATTAGTTAGATAGTATCAATACCTAGACAGCGTTCTACCGCCGATGCTGCGGCGTAGGCTGGACGTACCCACGCATTCGTGCCCCTAAACCGGGTGCGGGTCGTGACACGTTTTTAGTGGTGGCCCATGCAGGTCAGACTTCGCGAGTTGTGCGATGTCGTGGTAGTGTGACATCCTTGTTATACTACTGCGTGCCTGCGATTGAATCTAGGACATAGGATACTAGGACGAGAGCAAATACTCAATCACAATTCCTTGAGGGATTCCTGGGATGACCCCTAAGAATCTTGTTAAAACTTCCAATTTACAATCATTCCCTTGTTCTGTCCATTCTCACTTGTTGATATTGATTTGATTGCTGTTAATTAAGGTATTAAATTAGGATTTTGCTTCATTATAGAGTTGATTTCATATTAAGATGAATTTATAAGACTGATTTATGGTATTATCTGATAACACATGTCGATGAGGACAGTGAAAATGAGTAACATTAGGGCTATTGGACTACGAAAGGTGAATTTTAATTTTAATTTTGAGGATTGAAAATGAATTTCAAATTTTAAGAATTTTGAGAGGTTGAGATATTATGTTAATAACATCTTATTTTGAAGATTTCAATGAATTGCAAAATTTTAAAAATTTGAGGAATTGAAATATGGTTATTAAAACTTTATTTTGAGGAATTCAGATTCAATTTGATGAACCTAGACAAGTCTGTAAGGATCTTTTAAGGTGATTAAGTTTTTATTTCAGTATGTAAATAATTGGACTTGAGAAAAGTATATGCATTTTACCTTAAAGGTTTATTTGAGAGTTATTTTGAGGAATTTTATTTTGAGGATAGGATTTTATAGAGAGAGATATATTATAATATAAGTAGATAAGATGTATGTGTAAGGATCGGTTGGCTTGAGTATGATTGAGAATTCACTGCAAACTGACTTGGGTGATCATCAAGGGATGTATTAGAGAGAGCAGTACTTAGTATAGAGTGTTGCAATTGATATGCACTTGAGTGATAAGAATAACTAGCATCAACTGTTGCAGTAGATAAGGAAGCTAGCAGTGAGTGAGTTGTGATAGAACTGTGAACCCTAAGGGATAGTGGTATCAAACCATGGATGCACCTTTGATCTGTGCAATCAACTAGGATTATTCAAATCTTTTATCTTGAATGTTGTTCCTTAGAACTGTACTGTCCTTCCTTGATGATATCGCATTTTGCCTAAATTGATTCCTTGGGATCTGTCTTCAGGATGTTGCCGAAGACACTATCTACGAGAGCGGGAACATCAGCTTTAGAGGGGTCTGCCACCTCTCCACCTGAGGGACAGACAGCGGTAGCTCCTCCTACATCTCCGATGCACGTAGGTGATCTTCCTTCTCCACCTGTTCAGAAGATTGCCGCAGCTGTGACGGACAACCTTCCTCCTCCACCGACTCTGATTCCCGGAGGTTTGCCCATTGACGGGGCACAGATGTTCACCTTGATCCAAGGCATGGTAGAGGCCCAGAGAATGGCGGCAGATGCTCAGCGAGTTCAAGCTGAGGCTCAGAGGATGCAAGCAGAAGCGCACCAGGCACAAACCGAGCTGATGAGAGAGAGCATGGAGAACGCTCACCAGATGGCACTACAGACAGTTGAGAGAGTTGCCCAGCAATATCCTGGCCAGTGGCAGCCGAGGGCATTTCAGTATCAACAGCAGTACCCGGCACCAGTTCCTGTACAGCAGGATCAACGAACTTGTTATTTCTGTAAGAAGCCAGGTCACCTTCGGAAGAGCTGTAGAACGAGGCTGGGACTTTGTTTGCACTGTGGCGCTGCGGGACATCGAATAAGGGATTGTCTTCGAGTTCCTTATTCTTTCAACCAGCGCGCGACTCCAAATTATAGAGATCCAGTTAGGCTACCTGTGGAACCGCATGTTGCTCAGCACCCGCAAAGGGAACCACCCCAGCAGGGCGAGCATTTGCGATGACGGTCGAGGAGACCGATACTGCAGGTAATGTGTTGACAAGTTCTGTTCTTTCCTTCATTCTGTTCCTATCTACTTGATTGATCGGTTGATTCCTTAGTGCCATAGTTGCATGCATGATTTCTTGTTATAATGTAGTTAGTAGTACCCCTGTTACAGAGACTGTAATACCCTGGCAAAAGACACTATGATCATACATATTTCTTTTAGGTTGCATGTTGTATGAGTATAGGTAGAATTCTCTTAGACTTTGATTGTTGAGGATTTAACTGTAATAAAGATTAACGAAGAGGTTATAACTTGACAAAGAGAGACAAGGTGCCAAAATTTTTGAGGAAAAATATTAAATTAAATAAAGAGTTGGGAATTTGATATGGCGTAATTGAAGTTTTGTTAAATCATTGATTTTTAGAAAATTATGAAATGATTGAATTTATCATTGAATTTGAGGAATTTAAGAAGGCCATCGATATATTTGTTGGACTGCAAGTTGAGAACTTATATTTTGAATATTGTATTGAAGGTTCCATAAGTATTACATCGTTGCATATTATGAAAAAAAAAAAAAAAAAAAAAAATCGAGGGATAAAGAACACAAATGGGTTAGTGTTAAATTCAAATTGGGACGAGATTCAATTTTTAAAATATGCACTGATTGGATTTCAATTAGAGGATTGAATATTAAATTCTTGCATTTCGTTATTAATTTAAAATTTGGAGGATATTGTGATAAGAATGTGATTTGATTTATTTTTGAAGATTTTTAGGGATATGATGATTATAGAATTTTTGAAAGAATTTATTGGGAAATAACAATATGGAGTAGTTCATGATTATACGATTTAAGGAATTTAATTTTGATGGTAGTAAATACATAAATAAAACAATCGAGGATTTAAAAATTTGAGGATAATTATTGATTTAAATAAATGGTTAAGAAATTAACATGGCATAATTAGTGGTTTATTAATTTCAGGAAAGATTTTGACATGTTTAAGTTGGTTATTAATTTGGAAATTTGGGAGATTTATCAATGTATTTATTTAATTGCGAGTTATGAATTTTGAACTTTATAATTGGATATAACAATTGGAGAATCCTTAAATATCATATTGTTGAGTTTTAAGGAGTGGATATTAAATTCTGCGTATCGAATTAGTAGCTAAAAACTTTCAGGAAATTTTTAATAAAAAGGGACTTTGATTCTATGTCGAGGATTTTTACAGGAATACAGATAATTTCGGATTTTTGAAATTGTGAAAAGACCTTGTGGATTATTCGTGGTTGATGAGTTTAATGGAGGGAATAATAATGTGTATGATTAAATGCTAATATGAGGATTTTAAATTTCGTGGACGAAATTCTTTTAAGGTGGGTAGACTTGTCACTACCACATTCTGAAAACAGGAGAATTTTCGAATTTTTACAATATTTAATATTATATTATTTTTAATTAATTAATTGCATAATAGTTTATTGATTTAAATAATTATTATGTGTGATGTGTAATTAAATATATAATTATATGCAGTGTTATTATTTTATTTTAGCTAGCAGACTAGACCTAGAAGCCCAGTAGACGAACCCCTGTCCGAATTATAGAATTCTGGATTTTATTATTTTATTTAGAATTTAATAATTGGAGATTGTAATTAATTACTGTATTTTATTTAATATTTTGCGCATTGCCTTTGCTTCGATATTTGGAGCACTATCGAGACTTTTGTCTTCCAACAAATTTTACCATCTTGCCCTAGACATGTCCGCCTTCAATTCTGCTATTTTTGCAACTCATAATTATGCTTCCTGTACATTGTTTCTGGCCGCACAAAAATTGTCGCGGGCGTTATTTTATTTCCTCTTTTTGTATCGTTGTGCGTTCCAATCGAAAATTGGAGGCCATCTTGACCTATTTTTCGTGCGACCCAAATTAGGGTAATATTCTGTTCTGAGTCTTCTTCAATATTCGTATTGATGACTTGATCTGATTTTGACCCCAAGTACTCCTAATTAATTGTTGAACCCAACTTGTATTTTATTTCTATTTAAATTGAGGATACCATTTTATCTGATTTTAAAATCCCAATTTAATTCCAGTGCCCTGCAAATTCAGCCCATACCCATCTTACAGCATCCCCTGACCCTACAAAACATCGGACCCCGAATCGCCCGCCCAATTTTCGTCATTTCATGTGTTTGTGCAATTTCCCGAATTTAAGGGGCTAAGTTGCAATTATTCAATTGTAGGTGCCAACTCCTAATTATTTTAACCAATGAGGGAGCCTATTAAATTTTTATTTAAAACCTACATGAATTAATATTTCATGAATCATCATGACCACTCATTTAAATGGGTGAAATCCTCACCCTACATCACATCCTCTCTCTCCCTATTTAATGACTTGTACCCTCAAATCCTAATCCCTATGCATCCTAGAAAACTCCACCCTCACAAGCCTCCCTCCCTCCTACGTTGAAATTTCTCTTCTTCTTTTTCTCTTCTTCTTTTCTTCTTCTCTTTCCTTCTTCTTCCTCTTCTTCTCCTCCTTCTTTTAATTTATTTTTGAATTTAAATAGAAGGGGGGGGGAAAACCTCCTCTGTGCTGTGCTCCGGCGGCCACAGAAAGCTCCGGCGGCCACAGCGCTCCGGCCGGCGCTGCCGCTGCTGCTGCCGCCTGCTGCTGCCGCCTGCTGCTGCACGGTCCGGCGCCGGCGAGCTCCCCTTCCCGGCCGGCGCTGTCTGGACGCGCCCGGCGGCCCTCTGCCGACCCCCGGCCGGACTCCGGTGGCCGGCCGACCTTCCCTCTCTGTAAGTCCCCTTTTCTCTCTCTCTCTCTTTTTATATATATATATATATATATCTTTATATATATATATATATATCTTTATATATATATATCCTTATATATATATCTTTATATATATATACGTATATGTATATATTAACGTGTAAATTGTATATGTAATTGTAATTTTAAATTTATGTATACATGTATGTGCTTAGTATAGTATATGTTTAATATATATTGTATATATTAAAATATGTATACGTATATTATTTTATTATTAATGCATAGTATAGTGTATATATGTATATATGTAAATATATATATATCTAATGTAATATATATGTTTGTTATACATTTAAATAATGTGAAAAATTAGTATATGTAGATATTAATTAATGTGTATAATTAATGTATATATATATTTAAGTATGATTGTATATATATATGTATTCTAGTAGGTGTGATTAAATTGATATATATATATATATATATATATATATATATATTGTATATATATATATTGGTTATTTTATATAATATCTATTTAATAAAAAGGTATACGCTAGTATAAATTAATTTGAGAAATTAGTATATGTATTAATTTAAATTGTATATATTTGTATAAGTATATATTTAAATGTAAAATGGAAATACATGAATAAATGTATATTTTGTAAATATATGTATTTAAAATAAATATGTATAGTAATTATTTTAATTAATTGTATGTAAATAACTTGTAAAATATACTAATATAAATATATAACTAGTATATGTCTTTGTGTATATATTGATTTATGTATATACATATAAATGTTTTGTTTATATATTTTAATTAATGTGAAATTTAGTATATGCATTTAATTTAAATTGAATATATATATGTAATGTAAAGTGTTTATATATTTAATTAATGGGAAAGTAGCATATGTATAATTAGTGTAATTAATTTGTAAATATATATATAATAAATGTAAGGTATTTTATGTATTTAAATAAATGGTATAAATACGTATTTAATTTAATGTTAGTAGTATATGTATTAGTATATATTATTTAATGTGTAGGTATTAACGTATACATATTAAATAATATTTTGGTATATGTACAAACATATAAATGTATGTATTCTGGAAAAGTATATATTTAAATTAATACTTTTGGTATAAATATGTGTATGTTAATGTATACATAATCTAATAGATATGTATATGTATATATTTAATTAATGTATGTAAGTGTGGTATTAAATTTAACTAGTATAAATGCATATATTTTAGGTGTATAATTATTTTGATATATATATGTGTATATATTGTAAATACATTTAAATTGGGTGCATGTATAAAATATTGTAAGTATAAATTATTATGTTTATAGATACATACAAGAATCAGTTATTTTAAAGTATATATATTTATACATATATCTATAATTGTATTGAGGGATATTATATGTAATTAATTAATAAGTTGTTATTTAAATACGTAGTCCTACTAGATGACCTTAGTTGACTAGTGCCCTGCCTGGCATGGCCTGAGGCCAGTGTATTTCTATTGTGTGTTAGGATAGCTTCTGATACAAATGTCATATTGTGATGTGTTATAGGACTGTTGGTTTACCAGGGGATACTCTGGAACAGGACATCCATAATTACCAGCTAAGGACCAAAGGCAAGTACATTCTCTGATAATTTCCAATTCTTGATAATTGCTATAAGTTCAATGATCTTGAAATGTTACAACTGAATCTTTGACACTGTGCTACACGGACTAGTATAGCTTGGATCTGCAGTCATGAGATGTTACCTTAATTATCGTATTGACATTGTACACGACATGTATATTTAGAAACCGTACATGATAGACTTTACTTGCTCGTGTATCGTGACGTGTCATGGTTGGATCCACAGTACTAGTTGGGGGCGGGGAAGTAGTTAGTAAGAAATGTGATCATAACCTCTTATTGTAGTATAAAAACTGTAAGTGTTAATCATGCTCTTCACCCATGATTAGCCAGGCCTTATAGCAACCGTACATGTTCCCAAGCCGATCATATTTCGAAACTACTATTTCAAACACTTAGAATAGTTACAGTTCTCTATATTTTCATATACTACATCACCCGTATATGATACTGTTCCTTATTCTTTCATTTTTATACATACACTGACTGTGTTTCATTGCCTATTGCCTGTCTCTCTTAAACTGTCATTACATTATTCCACTGTCTTCTCAGTAGCTAGCATGACATGTTTTATTGTATTATAGACATTATCAATTAATGGAACTGTTATTTGAGATTGTGCTTTGCTCCTTCCTGACTGGAAACATTTTTCCAGACTATGCCTTAGATGACCGCTGTCCGACACTTATGGTGAGTAGCTGCAGACTTGGTAGTGGTTGATTCTGGAGGTCTAGCCGAAATTATTATTCATTGTTAGTTCTTAAGTAGACTATTTGGTACCGGATTTGTCTCCGGCATTTTGATGATTCTTGGATATTGTTAAGTTAAGTACTCCTTGTGGACTTGTGGTGTGTTTAATTTTAATTTCTGTTTCGAAATCTTATCGTACTGTAATCCTGTGATTTGAGTATATGTTCATCTATTTGTGTCATCCGTGCCTCCTAATGGAGATTGGATATTTGTGTGACATTAGTTAGATAGTATCAATACCTAGACAGCGTTCTACCGCCGATGCTGCGGCGTAGGCTGGACGTACCCACGCATTCGTGCCCCTAAACCGGGTGCGGGTCGTGACAAGGTTACCCATCCTAAGAGAGGTCACCCATCATACATGAGGTTACCCATCCTAAGGGAGATTACCCATCCTATGGAGGTCACCCCATCCTTAAGGAGGACACCCATCCTACGGGAGGTCACCAATCCTAAGGGAGGTCACACATCCTACGCGAGATAACCTTCATAGGATGGGTAACCTTCCTTGGATGGGTGACATCTTATAAAATTGGTAACCTCCCTTGGATGGGTGACCTCTCTTAGGATGGGTAACCTCCATTTGGATGGGTGACCTCCCTAGGATGGGTAACCTCTATTTGAATGGGTGACCTCCCTAGGATGGATAACCTCCATTTGGATGGGTGACCTCTCTTTGGATGGGTAACCTCTCGTAGGAAGGGTGACCTCCCATAGGAAGGGTGACCTTCCGTAGGATAGGTAACCTCCCTAATATGGGTGACCTCCCATAGGAAGGGTGACCTCCCGTAGGATGGGTAACCTCCCGTAGGATCGGTGACCTCCCTTAGGATGGGTGACCTCCCGTAGGATGGGTGACCTCCCTAGGATAGGTAACCTCAATTTGGATGGGTGGCCTCCTGTAGGATGGTTTACCTTCCTAGGATGGGTAACTTCCCGTAGGATGGGTAACCTCCCTTAGGATGGGTGACCTCCCGTAGGATGGGTAACCTCCCTAGGATGGATAACTACCATTTGGATGGGTAAGCTCTCGTAGGATGGGTAACCTCCCTAGGATGTATAACCATTCTTAAAATGGATAACCTCCCGTAGGATGGGTTCTCATATGATGGGTGACCTCCCTATGAGATTGGGTAATCTCCCTAAGTATGGGTGACCTCCCTTAGGATGAGTGACCTCCCGTAGGATGAGTGACCTCCCTTAGGATTGGTAACCTCTCTTAGGATGGGTAACCTCTCGTAGAATTGGTGACCTCCCATAGGATGAGTGACCTCCCTTAAGATGGGTGACCTCCCGTAGGATGGGAGACCTTTCTAGGCTGGGTAACCTCCCTTAGGATGGGTAACCACCCTTAAGATGGGTGATATATTATAGGATGGGTAACCTCTCGTAGGTTGGATAACCTCTCTTAGGATGGGTGACCTCCCGTTGGGTAGGTAACCTCCCTAGGATGGATAACCTCCATTTGGATGGGTGATATCCTGTAGGATAGGTAACCTCTCATAGGATGGGTAACCTCCCTTAAGATGGGTGACCTCCAGTAGTAGGGGTAACCTCACGTAGGATGAGTGACTTATTTCCCTTAGGATGGGTGACCTCCCATAGGATGGGTAACCTCTCGTAGGATGGGTAACAACCCTTAAGATAGGTGACATCCCGTAGGATGGTAACCTCCCTTAGGATGGATAACCACCCTTAAGATGGGTGACCTTCCGTAGGATTGGTAACCTCTCGTAGGATGGGTAACCTCCATTTGAATGGGTAACCACCCGTAGATTGGATAACCTTCCTAGGATGTGTTACCTCCCTTAGGATGGGTGACCTCTCGTAGGATGGGTGACCTCCAGTAGGATGGGTGATATCCATACAATGGGTGACCTTCATAGAATGGGTGACCTCCCCAAGATAGGTAACCTCCCTTCGGATGGCTGACCTATAGGATGGGTGACCTCTCGTAAGATGGGTGGCCTCCCTATAATAGATTACATATAGGATAGGTGACCTCTCGTAGGATGGGTGACCTTCTTAGTATAGGTAACCTTCATAGGATGGGTAACCTCCATACGATGGGTGACCTTTAGTAGGATGGATAACCTCCATATGATGGATGACCTTCATAGGATGGGTAACCACCCTTAGGATGGGTAACCTATCCGTATAGAGGTTACACATCCTACAAGAGGTCACCCATCCAAATGGAGGTTACCTATCCTACGGGGGGTCAACCATCCTATTGAGGTTACCCATTCGTAGGGAGGTTATCCATCTTACGGGAGCTCACCCATCTTAGCAAAAGTCAAGTCACCCATCCAAAGGGAGGTCACCCATCTTAGGAAATTCACCCATCCGAAGGGAGGTTACCCATCCTAAGGGAGGTCACCCATCCTATGAAGGCCACCAATCGTATGGAGGTTATCCATCCTAAAGGAGGTCAGCCATCCTAGGGAGGTTACCCATCCTACAAGAGGTCACCCATTCTATAAGAGGTTACTCAACCTACGAAAGGTCACCCATCCTATGGGAGGTTATCCATCCTATGTTAGGTCACCCATCCTACGGGAGGTTACCCATCTTAAGGGAGGTTGCCCTTCCTACAGGAGATCACCCATCCTAAGGTCACCTATCCTAAGGGACGTTACCCATTCTACAGGAGGTCACCCATCCTAAGGGAGGTTATCCAAACTACGGAGGGTCACCCATCCTAGGAAAAGTCAAGTCACCCATCCTAAGGGAGGTTACCCACCCTACACGAGATCTCCCATCCTAAGGGAAACCACACATCCTATGTTAGGTCACCCATCCTAAAGGAGGTCACCCATCCTTCGCGAGGTCACCCATCCTAAGGGAAGTTACCCATCCTAAGAGAGATCACCCATCCTATGAGAGGTTACCCAATCTATGCTAGGTCACCCATCCTACGGGAGGTTACCCATCTTAAGGGAGGTTACCCATCCTACAGGCAATCACCCATCCTAAGGTTATCTATCCTAAGGGAGGTAACCTATCCTAAGGGAGGTTACCCATCCTATGAAGGTCATCCATCGTATAGAGGTTACCCATCCCAAGGGAGGTCACCCATCCTAGGAAGGTTATCCATCCTACGTGAGGTCACCCATCCTGCGAGAGGTCACCCATCCTACGAGAGGTTACCCAACCTACGGGACGTCACCCATCCTAAGGGAGCTCACCCATCCTAAGAGAGGTTATCCATCCTACGGGGGGTCACACATCCTAGGGAATGTCATGTCACCCATCCTAAGGGTGGTTACCCATCCTACGCCAGGTCAACCATCCTAAGGGAGGTTACCCATCCTATGTTAGGTCACCCATCCAAAGGGAGGTCACCCATCCTACGTGAGGTCACCCATCCTAAGGGAGGTTACCCATCCTATGAGAGGTTAACCATCCTATGTTAGGTCACCTATCCTACGAGAGGTTACCCATCTTAAGGGATGTTACCGATCCTACAGGAGATTACCCATCCTTAGGTCACCTATCCTAAGGGAGGTTACCCATCCTACAGGAGGTCACCCATCCTAAAGTAGGTCACCCATCCTAAGGGAGATTATCCATCCTACGGGTGGTCACCCATCCTAGGAAAAGTCAAGTCACCCATCCTAAGGGAGGTTACCAATCCTACGCGAGGTCACCCATCCTAAGGAAGGTCACCCATCCTTTGTTAGGTCAACCATCCTAAGGGAGGTCACCCATTCTACGTCAGGTCACCCATCCTAAGGGAGATTACCTATCCTATGGGAGGTCACCCATACTATGGAAGATTACCCATCCTATGTTAGGCCACTCATCCTATGGGAGGTTACCCATCTTAAAGGAGGTTACCCATCCTACAGGAGATCACCCATCCTAAGGTCACCTATCCTTAGGGAGGTTACCCATCCTATAGGAGGTCACCCATCCTAAGGGAGATCATCTATACTACGGGAGGTCACCCATCCTATGGAAGGTTACCCATCCTACGGTAGGTCACCCATCCTAAGGGAGGTTACCCATCCTTAGGGAGGTTACCCATTCTAAGAGAGGTTACCCATCCTATGAGAGGTCACCGATCCTACGGGAGGTTACCCATCCTAGGGAGGACACCAATCCTAAGGGAGATCCCCCATCCGAAGGTCAACCATACTTAGGGAGGTTACCAATCCTACGGGAGGTCACCCATCCTAGGGAGGACACCCATCATAAGGGAGGTTACCCATCCTATGAAGGTCACCCATCCTTAGTGAGGTTACCTATCCTACTGGAGGTCACCCATCCTACGAAAGATTACCCATCCTAAGAGAGGACACCCATCCTAGGGAGGTTATCCATCCTAGGGAGGTCACCCATCCAAAGAAAGGTTACCTATCCTACGGGTGGTCACCCATCCGGAGGACACCCATCCTAACTGAGGTAAGGTCAAGTCCGCTCAGAAGGGTAACATGTTCATGCAAAAGATGCTGGGTCTTATTTTAACATGAAAGGCATCCGACTTTGCAGTAGCTGAGGACAAAATAATTCGAGTAAGGGAAAGATTCTGTATTTTGGATGATGCGACCCTCAGAAAAGAGATACTCACGGAGGCCCATTATGTTAGTTATACTTCTCATTCTGGTAGCACAAAGATGTATCGAGACCTCCGTACAACATTTTGGTGGCACAGCTACAGAACCTCGCTATTCGTGTTAGTTATACTTCTAATCTGGGTAGCACAGCTTGAAACGAGATATAGCACTATTCGTGTCACAATGCATGGCTTATCAAAGAGTAAAGGCCGATCACCAAAAGTTGAGCGAAGACCTACAGAACCTCGCTATTCTAGAGTGGAAATAGGAATATATAACAATGGATTTCATTATTGACTTGTCGTAGACGCAATGGGGGAATAATGCCGTCTGGGTTTTCATCGATCGACTCACCAAGTCAGCTCACTTTCTGCCTATCAAAAGCACTTGGGGCACCGACTACCTGGCTTAGATATATCTTAATAAAATCGTTCAGCTCTATAGCATGCCCGTATCCATAGTCTTCGACAGAGATGGTCGATTCATATAGCATTTCTGGGAAAGCCTGCAGTCAGTAATGGGGACAAAGTTAAAGTTCAGTTCTGCCTACCATCCACAGACCGATGGCCAAACAGAATGTGTCAACCAGATCCTTGAAGACATGCTGTGACTCTGCACCTTGGACTTGAAGACAAGTTGGGACTCGCATCTACCGTTAGCTGAATTCGCTTACAACAATAGTTATCAATCAAGCATTCGGATGGTGCCGTATGAGGCACTGTATGGGGGAAGTGTAGATCTCTGATCTATTGGGACAAAGTTGGCAAACGAAAAATTCTTGGCCCTAAGCTCGTGGCACAAACTGTCCAAAAGATTCACTTGATCCGAAAAAGACTAAAGATAATACAAAGTTGCCTGAAAAGCTATGCCGATATGCACCGTAGGCCCCTTGAATTTTTAGTAGGCGATAGAGCATTTCTCAAAGTCTCGCCCATGCGAGGAGTTACCAGATTCGAAACAAAGGGGAAGCTAAGTCCTAGATTTGTCGGTCCATTTGAGATACTGAAACGAGTTGCCTCAGTTGCATATCAGATTGCCCTACCACTATCACTATCTGAAGTATACGATGCCTTTCATGTTTCTCAGCTAAGGAAGTAGGTGTATGACCCAAGCCATGTGGTAAATCTGGACCAATTAGACCTTAAGGAAGACTTGACTTATGTCGAACAACCTATGCAAATTATGGACCGTAAGGAAAAACTGCTTCGAAGTCGCTCGGTTCCTCTCGTACGCATGCTTTGGCAAAATCATTCGGTCAAAGAATCTACTTAGAAACTTGAATCAGACATGAGGGAAAGGTTCCCTTCCTTGTTTCATAGCGATAGGTTCTATTCCTATGTTTCGTGGACGAAATTTCCAATTAGTTGGGTAGGATGTAGTGCCCCGTTCCCCCTATTCGGGGAGCGCGGCTAAGAATTACAAACGGTATCATTCGATCGGGATAGATTGAATCAAGGACTCATCCTTGTTATGGATTTGTTTCTTCAGAATTGATTCCCATATTCAGTGGATCGTGCCCCCGGGATCGACTTAACGGCAGAGTCAGGAGGGACCTCTCCGCTGCATCTTTTGCTGCATAAGTTTTTGCTGTCGCTTTTGTTGCTTTTGTGCTTGAGTTAGTTTTCAGATTTGCTTGTGATTTTTTGAACAGTTTCAATAGATTTTATTATTTTTGTTCGTTGAACTACACTTTGAGATTGGAAAGAGTGGAAGAGGTATTAATCAGCTATTCGTGATAATACAGGTGATCGAGTAGTAGGCGACGCATGAGCGAAGTCTTAAAGCACCTCTTTCCTTTTTTCCTTCCAACAAACTTGTAAGTTGCTTATATTCGATTCAATTGGCCCTTCTTCCAGTCTTCACACCTAAAAAAGTCTTGTATTCTTGCTTGCCCCGATCAGACGATACCAAATAATAACTAAAAGATGTCAAGATAAAAAGAGAATATACTTGGATCATATTGCTTGTCAATCAACTTATGAATGGTTACCATATTGCATGCTAGTTCGTTATAAGTTCTACCTATGCTTCAATTTTAGTTAAAATGCTTACTTCTTCTATATATTGAGCTATGTATAGAACTCAACCTATAATATAATAAACTGAACAGGTAGACTATACAAAAATAGATCTTAACCTGTTACTATCCTTTGCCTAAAATTCCGTGAACTGCCTGATTGATAACTTAGTTGACCGCGTTGATTACGGACAACTTGTGCATATGGCCTTAGATCATGCGGACGGTTGCTGGGGCACTGGCACCGATCCGATCTGGAAGAAATACCTGCTTAGTCTTCTATGCTGAACGGGATAGCGTGTAGCACCCCTGGTGCTTTCGTTGCACACCATCCTTATTCATAGACTATAACTCGTCCATTATGGCACCATGCCAGTGATCTCCATATATATTTGAACCTGTTACAATCTTACTTGTGTCTTCGTGGCAAGGAAGGACATGGTAAGTATTGCAGGTAGTTCAGACGAAAAGGTAAATGTCACCGAACGGTGGCAAATTCATTTCAGTAATTTCTATATACTGCTTGCTTGTAAAATAAACTAAGACAAGATAAAAATACCATAAATTATATGCATGCTTCATTAAAACAACATGTTGATTGGTATAGTTGGGTTAGCTTGCCTTTACCAGTACGTTTTGATGTACTGACGATCGTTGAAACAGGTTCCCCGCACTAAGAAGAGCCGAGCAAGGAACAGAAGTCAATCTCCGATCAAGTCCAGCTGTAGGCGCGCCTTGTTCGTGCCACTTTTAAAGTATTTTGAGAAAGAAGATAGCAACCAAAGCGAACATACAGCTTCGTGGAAAGGCCATCATTCCACCAGGAGGTCTTATATTTTAAGTTTTAGTAAGGGATATAGTGTACAGGATAATTATCTTATTTTGTGTCATCTTTTATAAGCCCGTGCGGCAACCCTAATGACTCAGTTTGAGAGTTTGTAATAGATGGTCATAATATCAATAAAAGAAAACTTTTCTATGTTTCAAATCTGTGTTTCAATTTATCTGCGTACTCTGAATATGTGCTCGCTATGCGAAACAAATATCTTAGCCTTGTGCGGAGCGCAACCTAGGCCCGCACGACGGTCACGCCAGGAGGGACGATAATCGATTCCACAGAATTGGGGCGTGTCATGTTGGTATCAGAGCACAACTTCAAAGTTTCTTGACCCTCATACTGGAAAATTTCCTTTAACGATCGAAATCCTGATGCAAACTCTTAAATTCGTTAGGCCAAAATGAGGCACATTCATACAATGAGTCCATAATACATTATGATCCTGATATAATTTATCTTCTTTTGAAGGAATGGAACCCATACTAAGGGAGGTTACCCATCCTACGCGAGGTCACCCATACTAAGGGAAGTTACCCATCCTAAGGGAGGTCACCCATCCTATGGGGGACACTCATACTACGGAAGGTTACCCATCCTACGAGAGGTCACCCATCTTAAGGGAGGTTACCCATCATATAAAGGTAACCTCCCTAAGGATGGGTGACCTCTAGTAGGATGGGTAACCTCCCTTGGATGGGCAACCTCCCTTAGGATTAGTGACCTCCCGTAGGATGAGTGACCTCCCTTAGGATGGGTGACCTCCCATAGGATGGGTAACCTCCCTAGGATGGGTGACCTTCCATAGGATGGGTGACCTCCCGTAGGATGGGTGACCTCCCTAGGATGAGTGATCTCCCTTCGAATGAGTAACCTTTCTAAGGATGGGTAACCTTTCGTAGGATAGGTGACCTCCATTTGGATGGGTGACCTCCTGTAGGATGGGTGACCTCCATTTGGATGGGTAACCTACCGTAGGATAGGTGACCTCACATTGGATGGATGACCTCTCATAGAATGGGTAACCTTCCTAGGATGAGTGACCTCCCTTAGGACGGGTGACCTCCCTAGGATGAGTAACCTCTCTTAGGATGGGTAACCGCTCGTAGGATGTGTGACCTCCCTAGGATGAGTGACCTCCCTAAGGATGGTTAACCTCTCTTAGGATGGGTGACCTCCCATAGGATGGGTGACATCCCGTAGGATGGGTGACCTCCCTAGGATGAGTGACCTCCCTAAGTATGGGTAAACTCTCTTAGGATGGGTGACCTCTCGTAGGATGGGTAACGTCCCTAGGATGGATAACCTCTCTTAGGATGGGTGACCTCCCATCAGATAGGAAACTACCCTAGGATGGGTGACCTTCATATGATGGATAACCTCCCTTAGGTTGGGTGACCTCCATACGATGGGTGACCTTCATATGGTAGGTAACCTCCCTTAGGATGGGTGACCTCTCATAGGATGGGTAACCACCCTAGGATGGGTGATTTCCCTTCCCTTAGGATGGATAACCTCTCGTAGGATGGGTGATCTCCCTAGGATGAGTGACCTCCCGTAGGATGAGTGACCTCCCTAGGATAGATAACCTCCCTTAGGATGGGTGACCACTCGTAGGATGGGTAACCTCTCGTAGGATGGGTAACCTCCCGAGGATGGGTGACCTCCCTAGGATGGGTAACCTTCATATGATGGCTAACCTCCCTTAGGATGGGTGAACCCCCTATATAATAGGTAACCTCTCATAGGAGTGATGACCTCTCTTAGGATGGGTAACCTTGTAATGCCCCGTTCCCCCTATTCGGGGAGCGCGGTCAAGAAATACTTAAGACCGTTCAATCGGGATAGATTAAAACAAGAACTCATCCTCGTTATGGATTTGCTTCTTCAAAATCGATTCCCATATTCAGTGGATCGTGTCCCAGGGATCGACTTAGCGGCAGAGTCAGGAGGGACCTCTCCGCTGTTATATTTTCTTGCCCATTTTTTATGCCGATTGGTTGCTTTCTTGTTGGTTTTCTTGAACAGTTTTAATGGATTTCATTGCTTTCGTTCTTAGAATTTCGTATTTCGTATCGAACCTCGAAGACCGAAGCAGGGGATATTGATCATCTGTTGGTGCGTGTAGGTGATCGGGTAGACGATGCTCGTGCAGAGTCTTAAAGTTCTCCCTTTTCTTTCCTAGTTTACCAACTTGTGAGTGGCCTTATTTCGATTAGCACCCTTCTTCCAAGTCTTCACTTTAGATAATTGACGCATTATGCATTTTATTCAAACGATACAAAGAAATAATAGCTTGGGTCAGAATAAAGAAAAGAAGTAGACTTCAAACACTAATAATGCTTGTCATACGAAATTGTCCTAAACGATCACACTATAGTGTGCATGTCCGTCATATACATAACCATTTTTGTGTCTGTTGTAGTTAGATTCATTTATCTATAACTGTTCATGGTATGGTATAAAATGGAAGGAAAATGTGATCTTTACACAAAGTAACCTAGACTATGGAAAACACACTATGTTCACTTGCTGGTATTGCTTAAAAATATATTTCATATAATAACTTAGTTGGTTGTGGAATAATGGTCTTGGACAACTTGTATACAAGGGATATTGTTCTACGAACGGTAGCCGGAGCACTGGGACTGCTTCGCCCCAGGTAGAATAATTTGCTAGTGTAGTCCTAGCATTGGATGGGTCCGTGCGTCCGCTAAGGGCTAGATACCCGAGGCAGAATGGCAGCCGACCCATCCCAAGTCCAACCAAGTGATTTTTATGTATATTTAAACTATGCAGACTAACTATGTCTTCGTGGCAGGGAAGGTCATGGTAAGTTTTGTACAGGTGGCTCAGACGGTACAGGTAAAGTCATCGAGCGGTGGCACATTTGGTTATGTTATTTTACTCTATCTTATGCGAAGAATTAAACTAAGCCAAGGTAGATAGATCACATGATAATAAATGTTGCATGCTCATATGAATTTGTTGTAGATTTTGGTTAAGTTGGGTTAGCTCGCCCTCACCGGTACTCTTTGAAGTACTGACCCTCGTTGCAGCAGGTTCCCCGAGCCGAGGCAATATGGAGAGGAGCTGACGTTTTCTCCAACCCCCTTCCTAAATCAAGACGCAATCGTGACGTAACTTTTGGTAGCTCTAGTACATAAGTAGAAAGGAGCTCGCTCTCACTTTTGGAAGCCACAGGACAATGGTGCTGACTCGCACCCAAGGTATTTCGTATTTTGAATTCTAGTAAAGGATGTAATATATGGAACGGCTATCTCATTTTGTATCCAAGTTGTAAGCCTGTGTGGCATCCTTATCGTTTTGGGTCAAGAGTCTGTAATCAGATGTTCATTATCAATAAAAAAAACTTTTCTATGCCTCAATGTGTGTTATCTTAATTGCATACTCTGCTGCATATATTTTAAAGATTTTCATTATGCCTAGGCCTTATGCATGTGCACCCTACACGTGCATGGCATCACGTCTGGGGGACGATTATCGATTGGACAAAATTGGGGCATGACATATTGGTATCAGAGCATAGCTTCAGACCCTTTGATCTTGTGTCAAAAAGTTTTCTAAAAAGTGACATTGTCCCTCTTAGTTGAACCCTTGAATTCGCTTGGCCAAAATGAGATACGTTCCATATAGTAAGTCTATAATATACTTTGAGACTGAAACAAGTTACTTTTCTTTGAAGGAACGGCCTCAGAGCCGGGTGCAGAAGTGCAGGTGGTGGCGCAAGTGCAAGGTAGTAGTTCTGGTACATCGGGCATCTCAGGAAGTCCGGCTGTCGCGCCCTCTGTTGATCAGTTTGAACGAATGATGCGTTTGATGGAAAATGTAACAGAGATAAGAAGAACTATGATAGAGTCAATTTGAATCTCGAATTGAAGCATAACTTTTGGTGCAACGGACTAAGGCCGAAATGCAGTAGAAGCAAATGGATACCTTACAAACGATTGTGACGATGCTAGTCGCCAGCAATCATTCCGCATCTGCGGCCGCCACGGTAGCGCTACTTGTAGCTGACATTGCGGGACCTCAGGGCTCTCCGGAACCTCCACTTTTAGATGATGAGGGTCCATCCTACAGATATCAGAATTTAAGAAAATATGCCATACTACCTTTAAGGGGACCGAAGACCCTTCCATGGCATTGGATTGGCTGGTCGAAGTGCTCCGCATGGACGAAACCTGGAGAGTCGCTTGCGCCCAACTTCAGCTCTTTTTAAATTCCTATGATTGGTGGGACATGCACAAACAAGCTTTATTGAGTGAAGGTGGCACAATAATTATTTCCTGGTCAGTGTTCTGTAAGGCCTTCGAAGAGGAGTATCTTCTACCCGCCGTCCGCCGCGAGAAGGATGATGAGTTTACCCATCTACAGTAGGGAGACATATCTGTGCGGCAGTACGCTTTAGAATTAAATAGACTTGCAAAGTTTGCTAAGTCTCATATTTGTGATGCAGAGACATGTGCACAAAGATTTGAGATAGGACTGCAACCTTTTATTCGTGCCCACGTTGTCGTTTCTCAATACCGCACCATGTGTGAGTCCCTAAACCACGCCCTCTCCCTTAAATTGTAGTACCCACCAGTTCGCACCGACGCTGTGCAAAATTTCAATCACAAGCGTCCTAGTAACACAGGGGGTAATAATGCACCTAAGTGCTCCAATAACGGCGGTAACAAGAGGGCAAATCAGGGTAAAGGTGGTGAGATTGTTTGTCATTGATATAATCGTACTAGACACATCGCTCGAACTATCGGGCAGGTGGATCAAACTAGCAGCAATAACAAAACTGTGTGCCTCAGAACCAGGGACAAGTACTTCGAGCGAATCATACGGCACAGCAGAATACTCAAGGCCGAGTCTATGCTCTGACTCGGGATAAGGCACTCGTATCAAACACAATGGTATCAGGTATATTACTCTTTAATGATGTACCTGCTCGAGTATTGTCTGATTCTGGTGCCACACATAGTTTTGTGTCAACAAACTTTGCTAGGGAACACAAATTTATCCAAACCCTGTTAGGCCTAAGGCTTAGTGTCAGTACACCGTCAGGCACGAGCTTGCCTGCAGATTCAGTTTGTCATGACGGCTATATTTGCATCGGAGGGAGGAAATTGTCACTTGATGCGATAGTTCTAGACATAGGGGACTACGACATCATTCTGGGAATGGATTGGCTTGGCACTTGTTCAGCTACTATCGGTTGTGCGGAGAAGAAAGTCGTGTTTCGTCTTCCTGTCGAGATCAAATTTTGCTATTTGTGCAGTCCATAGTCAAAAGTGTTAAATGCCTGCATGGTGATATCAGCAATGTCTACTCGTCGGATGATTCACTCCAGCTGCGTAGGGTACCTGGCTTCCGTTCGAGACACTCGGCAAGATTGCACAAACGTTGATTCCATTCCCATTGTGGCAGATTTTCCCGACGTGTTTTCAGACGAGTTGCCCAGTATGCCGCCCGATCGAGAGACAGAGTTCACTATCGACACATTTCTAGGAACCCAACCCATTTCTAAACCTCTGTATCGAATGGCACCGGCAGAACTAAAAGAGTTAAAAATTTAGCTGTAGGAACTGCTTGATCGTGGGTATATCAGCCTAGTGTGTCTCCGTGGGGTGCACCGGTATTGTTCGTTAAGAAAAAGGATGGTTGGATGCGACTCTGCATCGACTATCGGAAATTAAACAAAGCAACTATTCAAAACAAATATCCCCTCCCCAGGATAGACAATCTTTTTGATCAGCTACAAGCTGCTACAGTATTCTCAAAAATTGATCTCCGTTTGGGTTACCATCGCTCAAAATTAAGCCGGACGATGTGCCAAAGTCAGCCTTTCGCACTCGCTACGGCCACTATGAGTTCTTGGTAATACCGTTTGGTTTGACCAATGCCCCTGCCACCTTTATGGGTTTAATGAACCAAGTGTTTCGGCCGTACCTCGATCGATTTATAGTATTATTCATTGATGATATCTTGGTGTATTCGAAGAATGGGGCAGAGAATGCAGAGCACTTACGGACCGTGCTACAAACCCTTCAAGACAACAAGTTGTATGCGAAACTGAGTAAGTTCAAATTTTGGCTGAGCAATGTATCTTTCCTTGGGCATATCATTTTTGTGGGAGGCATCTCAGTCGATCCGAAGAAGGTGGAGGCCATTGTCGAGTGGAAGCGACCTGCATCTATTAGTAAAATTCGAAGCTTTCTTGGGCTAGCAGGCTACTACAAACGGTTCGTAAAGGATTTTTCCAAACTTGCCCTACCTCTGACTCGCCTCACTCAGAAAGGAGTCGCATTTGAGTGGTTCGTCGACTGCAAAACTGTATTTCAAGAGTTAAGGCATAGCCTAACCTCTGCCCCGTTACTTGTACTACCGGACGAGACTTCGGGATTTCAAATCTTCAGCGACACTTCAGGGTAGGGCTTAGGGTGTGTACTTATGCAGCAAGACAGAGTGATAGCCTATGCATCCAGATAGCTAAAAAAGCATGAAAAGAATTATCCCACGCATGATCTGGAGCTGGCAGCAATTGTGTTTGGGTTAAAGTTGTGGCGACACTACCTTTATGGAGTGCCTTGTCGAATCTATACCGACCACAAAAGTTTAAATTACTTGTTCACCCAGGCAGATCTGAACCTACGACAGCGGCATTGGCTAGATTTGATAAAGAATTATGACTTGACGATAGACTACACACCTGGCAAGGGGAATGTAGTAACAGATGCGTTGAGTGAGGTCTTTGCGGGATCTCTGTCCGTCTATCGCAGGTTACGAAGGGAGTTAGAAGAAATGGGCATCGAACTAAGAATTCGTTATCGCGGTGCGCGGGTTGCTCAAATACGATTATACCCAATCTGATAGAGAGAGTCACATCTACTCAAAGAGATAATCCATTCCTCCAAAAAATGCAAGAGTAGGTCCAAGCGGGGAAGGCGAAAGACTTTGTGGTAGATGAGAATGGGGTGCTGCGAATGAAGGGAAAGCTGTGCGTCCCCAATGATTCAGAACTCAGAAAGAAAATCCTCACTGAAGCATATTATGCATCCTATGCGATCCATCCAGGGAGCACAAAAATGTATAAGAACCTTCGTACTATCTTCTGGTGGTACGACATGAAGAAAGAAGTAGCACTCTTTGTGTCGCAATGCATAACCTGTCAGAGGGTGAAAGTAGAGCATCAGAGGCCGGGCGGAAAATGGAAGTGGGAGCACATTATCATGGACTTTATTGTTGGTCTACCAAGGATGCAATGGGAGAACGACGTAATCTAGGTCATCGTCGACCGGTTAACCAAGTCTGTACACTTTATTGCCATTAAAAGTACTTGGGGCGCAATCGCCTTGCCCAGACCTACCTTGACGAGATAGTCCGGCTGCACGGAGTGCCAGTTTCCATAGTATCAGATCGGGATGGATGGTTCATCTCATATTTCTGGGAAAGCCTTCAGTCATCGATGGGGACCAAGTTAAAATTTAGCTCAGCCTACCATCTTCAAACAGAAGGCCAAACAGAGCGGGTGAATCAGGTACTAGAAGATATGTTGCGCCTCTGCGTAATCGATTCCAAGTCAAGTTGGGATGTCAACCTGCAGCTAGCCAAATTTACTTACAACAACAGTTATCAGTTTAGCATCCAGATGGCTCCGTATGAGGCTCTGTATGGGCAGAAGTATAGGTCAGTGATCTGCTGGGATGAAGTTGGGGAGAGGCAAATACTTGGGCAGAACTAGTTGAACAAACAGTCAAAAAAGTTCGACTGATTCGAGAACGGTTAAAAGTAGCACAAAGTCGGCAAAAGAGCTATGCCGATGTTCGTCGTCGCCCCGTGAATTTCAAGAGGGGGACCTTGTGTTCCTAAAAGTCTTGCCCATGTATGGTGTTACGAGATTCGGGATAAAAGGAAAGTTAAGTCCGAGATTTGTTGGCCCGTTCAAAATTCTCAAAAGAGTAACTTCAGTTGCTTATCAAATTGTATTGCCACCAGCCCTATCAGATGTGCATAATATTTTTCATATGTCTCAGCTAAGAAAGTATGTGCATGATTCAAACTATGTGGTAGACTTTGGTCAGTTAGATCTGCAAGCGGACTTGTCGTACGTCGAAATACCCGTACAGATCTTGGAACGTAAGGAAAAGCAGTTACGGAATCGGGCGGTATCGCTAGTGCGCGTTCTGTGGCAGAACCACGCGGTCGAAGAATCGACGTGGGAACTCGAATCTGATATGAGGGAAAGGTTTCCCTCATTATTCCTTAGGGGTAGGTTCTATTCCTAAGTTTTGGGATGAAACTTTCTATTAGATGGTTATGATATAATGCCCCGTTCCCCCTATTCGGGGAGCACGGCCAAGAAATACTTAAGACCGTTTGATCAGGATAGATTGAAACAAGAACTCGTCCTCGTTATAGATTTGCTTCTTCAGAATCGATTCCCATATTCAGTAGACCGTGCCCCCGGGATCGACTTAGCGACAAAGTTAGGAGAGACCTCTCCGCTGTTATCTTTTCTTGCCCATTTTCGATGCCGCTTGGTTGCTTTCTTGTTGGTTTTATGACTTGCATTTTCTTGAACGGTTTTAATGGATTTTATTGCTTTCGTTCTTAGGATTTCGCATTTTGAACCTCGGAGACCGAAGCAGGAGATATTGATCGTCTGTTGGTGCGTGCAGGTGATCGGGTAGACGATGCTCGTATGGAGTCTTGAAGTTCTTATTTTTCTCTCCTAGTTCACCAACTTGTGAGTGGCCTTATTTCGATTAGCACCCTTCTTCCAAGTATTCACTTTAGATAATTGACGCATTGTGCATTTCGTTCAAACGATACAAAGAAACAATAGCTTAAGTCAGAATAAACAACAGAAGTAGACTTGAAACACTAATAATGCTTGTCATATAAAATTATCCTGAACAATCACACTATAGCGTGCATACCCATCATATACATAACCATTTTTGTGTCAGTTGTAGTTAGATTCATTTATCTATAACTGTTCATGGTATAGTGCAAAATGGGAAGGGAAATGTGATCTTTACACAAAGTAGCCTAGACTATGGAAAACACACTATGTTTACTTGCTGGTATTGCTTGAAAATGTGCTTCATATGATAACTTAGTTGGTTGTGGAATAATGGTCTTGGACAACTTGTATACAAGGGATATCGTTCTACGAACGGTCGCCGGGGCACTGGGACCGCTTCGCCCCGGGTAGAATAATTTGCTAGTGTAGTCGTAGCATTGGATGGGTCCGTGCGTCCGCTAAGGGCTAGCTACCCGAGGCGGAATGGCAGCCGACCCATCCCAATTCCAATCAAGTGATTGTTATGTATATTTAAACTGTGCATACTAACTATGTCTTCGTGGCAGGGAAGGTCATGGTAAGTTTTGTACATGTGGCTCAGACGGTACAGGTAAAGTCACCGAGCGGTGGCACATTTGATTATGTTATTTTACTCTATTTTATGCGAAGAATTAAACTAAGACAAGGTAGATAGATCATATGATAATAAATGTTGCATGCTCATATGAACTCGTTGTAGATTTTGGTTAAGTTGGGTTAGCTCACCCTCACCGGTACTCTTTGAAGTACTGATCCTCATTGCAGCAGGTTCCCCGAGCCAAGGCGATGCGGCAAGGAGCTAAAGTTTTCTCCAACCCCCTTCATAAATTAAGACGCATTCGTGATATGACTTTTGGTAGAACCAGTACATAAGTAGAAAGAAGCTCGCTCTCACTTTTGGAAGCCACAGGACGATGGTGTTGACTCACACCCAAGGTGTTTTGTGTTTTGAATTCTAGTAAAAGATGTAATATATGGAACGGCTATCTCATTTTGTATCCAAGTTATAAGCCTGTGTGGCATCCTTATCATTTTGGGTTAAGAGTCTGTAATCAGATATTCATTATCAACAAAAAGAAAACTTTTTTATGCCTCAATGTGTGTTATCTTAATTGCATACTCTGTTGCATATGTTCTAAAGATTTTTATTATGCCAAAGCCTTGTGCATGAATGCCCTACGCGTGCACAACATCACACCCAGGGGACGATTATCGATTGGGCAAAATTGGGATTTGACAAACCTCTCGTAGGATGGGTAACCACTCGTAGGATGGGTGACCGCTCATAGGATGGGTGACCTCTTGTAGGATGGGTGACCTCCCTTAGGATGGGTGACCTCCATAGGATGGGTGACCTCCCGTAGGATGGGTGACCTCCCTAGGATGAGTGACCTCCCTTAGGATGGGTAACCTCTCATAGGATGGGTGACCTCCATTTGGATGGGTGACCTCCCATTGGATGTGTGACCCCCATTTGGATTGGTGACCTCCCGTAGGATGGGTGACCTCGCGTAGGATTGGTAACCTCCCTAGGATGAGTGACCTCCCTTAGGATGGGTGACCTCCCTAGGATGAGTGACCTCCCTAAGGATGGGTAACTTCTCTTAGGATGGATAACCTCTCGTATGATTGTTGGCCTTCCTAGGATGAGTGACCTCCCTTAGGATGGGTAACCTCAATTAGGATGGGGGACCTCCCATAGGATGTGTAACCTCCCTTATGATGGGTAACCTCAATTAGGATGGGGGACCTCCCATAGGATGGGTAACCTCCCTAGGATGGGTGACCTCCCGTAGGATGGGTGACCTTCCTAGGATGAGTGACCTCCCATAGGATGGGTAAGCTCTCTTAGGATAGATAACCTCTCCTAGGATTGGTGACCTCCCTAGGATGGGTAACCTCTCATAGGATGGGTAACCTCTCTAGGATGGGTAACCTTCATATAATGGGTAACCTCCCTTAGGATGGATGACCTCCATACAATGTGTGACCTTCATATGATGGGTAACCTCCCTTAGGATGGGTGACCTCCATACGATGGGTGATGTTCATATGATGGGTAACCACCCTTAGGATGGGTGACCTCTCGTAGGAGGGGTAACCTCTCGTAGGATGGATGACCTACCTAGGATGAGTGACCTCCCGTAGGATGAGTGACCTCCCTAGGATGGATTACCCATCCTAGGGAGGTCACCCATCCTACGGGAAGTCACCCATCCTAAGGGAGGTTACCCATCCTAGGGAGGTCACCCATCCTATGGGAGGTCACCCATCCTATGCAGTTTACCCATCCTACGGAAGGTCACCTATTCGAAGGTTACCCATCCTAAGGGAGGTTATCCATCATATAAAGGTCACCCATCCTAAGGGAGGTTACCCATCCTACGAGAGGTTACCCATCCAGAGAGAGGTTACCCATCCTTAGGGAGGTCACCCATCTTAATTGAGATTACACATCCTAGGGAGGTTACCCATCCTATGCGAGGTCACCCATCCTAAGGGAGGTTATCCATCATATGAAGGTCACCCATACTTAGGGAGGTTATCCATCCGGAGGTTACCCATCCTACGAAAGGTCACCCATTGTATGGAGGTTACCAATCCTAAGGGAGGTTACCCATCATTTGAAGGTCACCCATACTTAGGGTGGTTACCCATCCGGAGGTTACCTATCCTACTAGAGGTTACCCATCCTATGGGAGGTCACCTATCCTACGGGAGGTTACCGATCCAAAGAGAAGTTACCCATCATATGAAGGTCACTCATCCTAAGGGAGGTCACCCATCCCAAGGGAGGTTACCCATCCTAAGAGAGGTTATCCATCATATGAAGGTCACTCATGCTAAGGGAGGTCACCCATCCTTAGGGAGGTTACCCATCGTATGGAGGTCACCTATACTTAGGGAGGTTACCCAACCTATGGGAGGTCACCATCCTTCGGGAGGTCAACCATCCTAAGGGAGGTTACCTATTCTAAGGGATATCACCTATCCTATAGGAGGTCACCCATCCAAATGGAGGTTACCGATCATTAGGGAGATCACCCATCCTACGTGGAGTCACCCATCCTACGGGGGGTCACCCATCCTACAGGAGGTCACCCATCCTACGGTAGGTCACCCATACTTAGGAAGGTTACGCAACCAAATGGTGGTCACCCATCCTATGGGAGGTCACCCATCCAAATGGAGGTTACCTATCCTAGAGGTTACCCATACTTAGAGAGGTCACCCATACTTAGGTAGGTTACCCATCCTACAGGAAGTCACCCATCCTAGGGAGGACACCCATCCTAAGGGAGATTATCCATCCTACGAGAGATCACCCATCCTATAGGTCACCCATCCTATGGGAGGTCACCCATACTTAGGGAGGTTACCCATCTTATGGGAGGTTACCCATCCTAGGGAGGTCCCCCATCATAAGAGAGGTTAACCATCCTACGGGAGGTCACCCACCCTATGGGAGGTCACCCATCCTATTGGAGGTCACCCATCCTATCGGAGGTCACCTATCCTATATGAGGTCACCCATCCTATGGGAGGTCACCCATCTTACGGGAGGTCACCCATCCTATAGCAGGTCATTCATCCTACGGGAGGTCACCCATCCAAGGGAGGTCACCCATCCAAGGGAGGTCACCCATACTACGGAATATTACCCATCCTATGAGAGATTACCCATCCTTCGGGAGGTCACCCATCCTAGAGGTCACCCATACTTAGGGAGGTCACCCATCCTACGGGAGGTCACCCATCCTACGAGAGGTTACCCTCCTAGGGAGGTCATCCATCCTACAGGACATCACCCATCCTAAGGGAGGTTACACGTCATAAAGGAGGTCACCCATCCTAATTGAGGATACCCATCCTATGAGAGGTTACCCATCCTATGGGAGGTTACCCATCCTAGGGAGGACACCCATCCTAAGGGAGGTCACCAATACTATGCAAGGTCACCCATCCTAAGGGAGGTTACCCATCCTAAGGCAGGTCATCCATCCTACAGAAAGTCACCCATCCTATGTTAGGTCACCCATCCTACTAGAGGTTACCCATCTTAAGGGAGGTTACCAATCCTACAAGAGATTATCCATCCTAAGGGAGGTTACCCATCCTAAAAGAGGTTACCTATCCAAATTTATCATACCCATCCTACAGGAAGTTACCAATCCTAAGGGAGGTTACCCATCCTATGGGTGGTCACCCATCCTACGAAGGTCATCCAACCTTAGGTAGGTCACCCATACTTAGGGAGATTACCTAACCTATGAGAGGTCACCCATCCTAGGGGAGGTTACCCATACTACGGGAGGTTAACTATCCTATAGGAGGTCACCAATACTACAGGAGGTTACCCCATCCTACGGAAGGTCACCCATCCTACGAGAGGTCATCCATCCTCTCGGAGGTCACCCATCCTACGTAAGGTCACCCATCCTATGGGAGGTCACCCATCCTAGAGAGGTTATCTATCCTAGGAAGGTCACCCATCTTAAGGGAGGTTACCCATCCTAGGAAAAGTCAAGTTACCCATCCTAAGGGAGGTTACCCATCATAAGGGAGGTCACCCTCGGTGAAGGATGGGTTACACATCCTACGAGAGGTCACCCATCCTAGGAAGTGTACCCATCCTAGGGAGGTCACCCATCCTACGGGAGGTAACCCATCAAAATAGAGGTTTTTCATCCGAGGGAGGTTACCCATACTTAGGGAGATCACCCATCCTAAGAGAGGTCACTCATCCTAAGGGAGGTTACCCTACCTGAGATGGGTGACCAACCTTAGGATAGGTAACATCCCTTAGGATGGGTAACCTTCCTTAGGATGGGTAACCTTCATAGGATGGGTAATCTCCTTAGGATGGGTGACCTCCGGATGGGTGACCTTTATAGGATGGGTAACCTCCCTTTTGATGGGTGACCTACCTTTTGATTGGTGACCTCCCTTAGGATGGGTGACCTTCTGAGGGATGGGTGACCTCCCATAGGATGGGTAGCCTCCATAGGATGGGTGACCCCCATTAGGACTTGTAACCTCCGGATGGGAAACCTTCCTTAGGATGGGTGACCTATAGGATGGGTAACCTCTCGTAGGATGGGTAACCTTCATAGGATGGGTGACCTCCCTAAGGATGGGTAACCTCCCATAGGATGGGTGACCTCTCGTAGGATGGGTGATATCCCATAGGATGGGTAACCTCTATTTGGATGGGTGACCTCCGTTAGGATGGGTAACATCCCTAGGATAGGTAACCTCTTGTAGTATGGGTAACCAGTCATAGGATGTGTAACCTCCCAAAGGATGGGCAACCCCTCTTAGGATAGGTGACCTCCCGTAGGATGGGTGACCTCTCGTAGGATGAGTAACCTCTTCCCTTAGAATGGGTAACCTTCCTTGGATGCGTAACCTCCTATAGGATGGGTAACCTCCATATGATGGGTAACCTCCTTTAGGATAGGTGACCTCTCTTAGGATGGGTAACCTCCATTTGGATGGATAACCTCCTTTAGGATAGGTGACCTCTCTTAGGATGGGTAACCTCCATTTGGATGGGTAACCTCCCTAGGATGGGTAACCTCCCTTAAGATGGATAACCTCTATTTGGATGGGTAACTTCCCTAGGATGGGTAAGCTCCCTTAGGATGGGTAAACTCCCGTAGGATGGGTTCTCGTAGGATAAAGGACCTCTCGTAGGATGGATAACCTCCCTTAGGATGGGTGACCTCTCGTAGGATGGGTGACCTCTCGTAGGATGGGTGACCTCCCTAAGTATGGGTGACCTCCCTAAGTATGGGTAACCACCCATCCTAAGGGAGGTCACTCATCCTACGGGTGGTGACCCATCCTATGAACCTCCCATAGGTTAGGTAACCTTTCTAAGTATGGGTGACACCCTAAGGATAGGTGACCTTCATTGGAAGAGTAATTTCCCTTAGGATGGGTGAACACCCTAAGGATGGGTAACCACCCGTAGGATGGGTGACCTCCCTTAGTATGGGTAACCTCTAGTAGGGTGAGTGTCCTGCATTTCGATGGGTGACCTCTCGTAGGATGGGTGACCTCTCCTAGGATGGTTGAACTCCCGTAGGATGGATAACCTCTCTTAGGATGGGTGATATGCCGTAGGATGGGGACCTCACGTAGGATGGGTGACCTCCCTAAGATGGATTACCTCCCTAGAATGGGTAACCTCCATTTGGATGGGTGACCTCTTGTAGGATGGGTGACCTCCCGTATAATAGGTGACCTCCCTTAGGATTGGTAACCTCCCGTAGGATGGGTGACCTCCCGTAGGAAGGGTAACCTCCTTAGGATGGGTGACCACCCTTAGGATAGAAAACCTCCTGTAGGATGACTGACCTCCCTTAGGATGGGTGACCACTATTAGGATTGGTAACCTCCCTAGGATAGTTGACCTCCCTTAGGATGGGTGATATCCCTTAGGATGGGTAACCATCCTAGGTATGGGTGACCTCCCGTATGATAGGTGACCTCACTTAGGGTAGGTAACCTCCCGTAGGATGGGTAACCTCTCTTAGGATGTGTAACCTCTCTTTGGATGGGTAACCTCCCTTAGGATGGATGACCTCCCGTAGGATGGATGACCTCTCATAGGTTGGGTAACCTCCCTAAGTATGGGTGACCTCACTTAGGATGGATAACCTCCCTAGAATAGATGACCTCCCTAGGATGGGTAACCTCCAGTAGGATGGGTAACCTCCCTAGGATGGGTGTCCTATATTTGGATGGGTGACCTCTCGTAGGATGGATAATCTCTGGTAGGATGGGTGGCCTCCCATAGGATGAATGACCTCCCTTAGGATGGATAACCTCTCTTAGGATGAGTGACCTCCCTAGGATGGGTAACCTAAATAGGATGGGTGACCTTCCGTACGATGAGTAACCTCTAGTAGGATAGGTAACCACCCATAGGATGGGTAACCACTCGTTGGATGAGTGACCTAACTTAGGATTGGTAACCTCCCGTAGGATGGGTGACCTTTTGTAGGATGGGTGACCTCTCGTAGGATGGGTAACCTATAGGATGGGTGACCTCTCGTAGGATGTGTGATATCCCATAAGAAGGGTAGCCTCCATTTGGATGGGTAACCTCCCTTGGGATGGCTGACCTCTCGTAGGATGGGTGACCTCCCATAGGATGGGTAACCTCCCGTAGGATGGGTGACCTCCTTAGGATGGGTAACCTCCATTTAGATGGGTGACTTCCCTAGGATTGGTGACCTCCCTTAGGATGGGTGACCTCTCGTAGGATGGGTGACTTTCATATGATGGGTAACCTTCCTTAGGATGGGTGACCTCTCTTAGGATGGATAACCACTCGTAGGATGGGTGACCTTCCAAGGATGGGTGACCTCCCTAAGGATGGGGAACCTCCCTAGGATGGGTAACCTCCCTAGGATGGGTAACCTCCCTAAGGATGGGTGACCTCCCGTAGGATGGGTGACCTCCCTAGGATGAGTGACCTCCCTTAGGATGGGTAACCTCTCATAGGATGGGTGACCTATGGTAGGATGGGTGACCTCCCGTAGGATGGGTGACCTCTCGTAAAATGGGTGACCTCCTTTAGGATGGGTAACCTCCCGTAGGATGGGTGACCTCTCGTAGTATGGGTAACCTCTTTTGGATGGGTGACCTCTGTAGGATGGTTAACCTCCCTAGGATGGATAACGTCCATTTGGATGGGTGACCTCCCGTAGGATGGATGACCTCCATTTGGATGGGTAACCTCCCTTAGGATGGGCAACCTATCGTAGGATGGATAACTTCACTTAGGATGTGTGACCCCCTGTAGGATAGGTAACCTCCTTTAGGATGGGTGACCTCCTTTTGATGGGTGACCTCCCTAGGATGGGTGACCTCCCATAGGATGGGTGACTTATATGATAGGTGATCTCTCATTGGATGGGTAACCTCCCTTAGGATGGGTAACCTACCGTAGGATGGGTAACCTACCGTAGGATGGGTGACATCCCTAGGATGGGTACCTCCCTTAGGATGGGTAACCTCCCTAGGATGGGTAACCTCCCAAGGATGGGTAACCTTCCTTTGGATAGGTAAGCTCCGGTAGGATGGGTGACCTCTCTTAGGATTGGTAACCTTCCTAGGATGGGTGACCTCTCGTAGGATAGGTAACCTCCATTGGGATGGGTAACCTCCATACGATAGTTGACCTTTCTTAGTATGGGTGATCGCTCGTAGGATGGGTAACCTCTATTAGGATGGGTAACCTTTCGTAGGATGGGTAACCTCTATAAGGAAGGGTAACCTCTCGTAGGATGAGTAACCTCAATAGGATAGGTAAACTCCCTTAGGATGGGTAACCTCCATAGGATGGGTGAACTTCCGTAGGATGGGTAACCTCTCTTAGGATGGGTGACCTCCTATAGCAAGGGTAACCTCTATTTGGATGGGTGACCCCTCGTAGGATGGGTGACCTCCCGTATGATAGGTGACCTCCCATAGGATGGGTGACCTCCCGTAGGATGGGTAACCTCCCTAGGATGGGTGACCTCCCGTAGGATGAGTGACCTTCCTTAGGATGAGTGACCTCTATTAGGATGGATAACGTCCCTAGGATGGATGACCTCCCTAGAATGGGTAACCTCCCGTAGGATGGGTAACCACCCTAGGATGGGTGACCTCCCTTAGGATGTGTAAAACCCCTAATCCTAAAAATCGTAGTTTTCTTTTAATTAATTATTAATTTAATTGTAGTAATTAGTGGCTAATTAGGAGAAATAGATTTTATTTAATTTTTATTTTAGGTGTTCGTGCGCTTAGGAGATTTTTGGGACCATTAGGAATTTTTCCGAATTTAGTTCATGTAGGAGACCCTGTGGACAGTTGCTAGCTTAATAGTATGCATTAATATAATTCTAGAATTTTTCTATGAGTATATATATATATATATATATATATATATATATATATATAAAATAAAATATAAAAGATTAGAAAAAGGAAAGAAAAGAAAACCATTAATATATCACTATTGGATCCCCCCTATCGGATCCAAAACTCCTACCTGCAACCCACTCCTACCCGCTACTCCTAAAGCCCACACCCGCTGGACAAAGCACAGCAAATGCACCCGCTGGCAATGAGCAAACCCGTTCACCCATGCGTGTAGCACACACCCGCTACCCCCTTAGTAAGAACAGCAAACTCGACCTTTGATGAAACACAGTGCCCATACACAGACCCCCGACCCGCGAACACAAACCGCGACCTTTCCCTCTTATATATATATTCATATATTTCAACCAAATCCCTAACCCTAGATCATCCTTCTCCTTCTCTTCCCATCTAGACCTGAATGTCGTCGCCACCGCAGCCTGACCGTCGTCCAGCTGCCCGGAACCGACCCCGAAGACCGCGACCCCGCGCACCATGCGCAACTGCAGAAAGTTACAGCAGGGTACCTGTGTTCCATCATCGTTTCCCGTCACCTTGCTGAACCAAACTTGACCCCGTCTTCACGGGTACGTTCACCACTTAACTCTCTTCAATATCTGTATAATAGTTGACCTCAAACAACGCGAAATCCTAGGCAAAAACAACATCCAAGTTGGCAAAAAATGACAATTTATGGGTATCGCAAAAAACTGCGATGACCACCTATGTTCCCGAATTCGTATCTCCCACCACAGAGATCCGAATTCGATTCTTTTTTTTGGTATGCGGAGACTACTTGACATAGTTTAATTTCTATGAATTAATATTAGATTATTAACTGCTGTAGGTAGAATTAAATTCGTTGGAATACCCCGAAAATACACTTTTTCCAGATTTCTAAAAGTTATGAAACGGAGCGTGCCCCGCCAAACGGGACTGCCCCGCCGTGTACCAAGTATACCAAATGGTGCGCGCAGTGTACCCGGACACGTGAGAGTTCGTGAAAAATGATTCGAACGCGTGTGCGCGTCGAAATCAGCCCGTATCCGCGGACAAATCCCGTATCACAACTTTTACGAAAGCTGTGCATATTTTATGCATGCTCGTCAGATTATGACAAAACTTGTGCCACTGGACTCTTGGTATCGCGCTGGTCCTGTGACCCAATTTTCATGCAATTCTGAGACAGTTGACGAAGTTGCCAATTGGCGGGCCCCACGATTGACTTTTTAGGCAAAATTGTGTTCGGCTCATCGGATTCCACATTTGGACATACTGTTGAGGTCGTATTGACATTTAGAGTTATTTGACCTATAATTTATGCCATTTAGAGACTGTTACTCTTGGCATACTTTTTGGTGCAAAGTGGGCCACACATGGACCCCACTTTTACCCAAAATTACCGTTTTGCCCCTATATCCAAATTGGCGAAAGGGAAGTGCTTTCTAGCTATTTTGCTTATTCTGGGAAAGTTGGTGATATCTATTTCAGCATCCAGAGACATTTGTTCTGAGGCCATAACTTATGATCTTGTGTGTTGGACATCTGGACGTTATATTTTGCAGCTTCTTGCCATGCAAGTATACCTTGCCTTTATTGTACTATTTAAGTTCAGTTATTATTTAGTTGCATGTTTACTTATTTTAATATGTGTGCGTCCGAGAGAGACTCGGGTGCAGTCAACTAATGCGTTGACGTTAGGACTTGTGTCTGACCTAGTATCTAGTAGACCCACCTAAAGTTGTGGAGTTATTGGTATGACTCCCCAGGCCTTGACACGTATCATTAAACGTCACAGAGTGAGTTCATGTAGGGGCGCGTGCCTCATACTCGACTGGCCATCGGTGTGAGCAACACATGTAACGGTATTTAGCTTAGTTATTTATTTTTATTGAGAGTTGCATTATAGTACGAGATGTCCACGTCGTATTCACGACGTGTATATCTTCATTGGGCGGGGAGGACGACTTATAGGCGTTTGGGACACCCACTTCCTCTATGCAGATTCCACACTCGACGGAGTGATATGGACGTTATATTCTATGCAGATTCCACGTTCTTTGGAGCGATATGGACGTTATATACTATTCAAATTCCTCGTTTTTCGGAGCGGTAGGACATTATCATATTACAGTGCACCCTTGTATTGGGAGCATATGTGGCATATACTAGCCAGTCATGCCGATTGGTGAATTACGTCAGCATATGTCTAGCCTACACTTTCCCATACGTACTAAGTTATCCTCAAGTTGCATTTCACTTAGATGGTGAGGTCACCCTTGAGTTTTTACAGTATTTACTTTATGGCATACTTTTATGTATCTTGTTATGTCCCTCTGAGGACCTGGCCCTTCCAGGTGTCGCTGTTTTTGAGTATTCGCAGGAGCACAGATTCGGATGGTTACATATGTTTCAAGGATGTCTTCTCTTTGAGCCATGATTGATAGCTGGTATCCTTATATTATGTTTATTGTATTGTACTTTTATATTCGAGTTGGTAGTGGATTTGTTTCCATCCAACTATCATCTTTAGATATTTTGTATTGAGATCTGGTTTCATAGATATTGGTTATTTATTTATATTTGATTTTTGTGGATGAGATTTAGATTATATCCTGTGACTTGTAACATATGTTTATACCACTTGTGGATTGATATTCATATTACAGCGTACGTGTGGATTTTAGTTTCTATATATTGGAGTTGCCATATCCATACGGCTGGCATGCTTACGTGTCCTAATCCTACATATTTTGGGACTGGGGCATGACATATTTTTGTGGTGGCCCATGTAGGTCTAGAGCATATTGTCTCGGTTACATTACTGTACCGAGCAAGCCTGCAAATAGGATTAGAGTATAGGATCTCATCCACAATTGACTATAATTCATATTCCTTTCAATCTGTTCTATCCAAATAATCGCATCATGCTTGATTAATGTGCTTTCCTAATAGTTTCTTGAGTATAGCCACTCCTAGAATATAGAAGTCCCTGTGGTTAAATGATAAGTAGGATAACCTTCCTATTAAGAGCAAAACTAGAGTGTTGACACACCACTAAGTTTAGAATATCTAGTGAACCCTAGAATTCTTTATCTATAGATTGGTTTACTATTACCCCTTGATGTATTATGAGGACATGAGGGTAGTATAGACACTACTAGAGTTATTTAGAAGTTTTACCATAATATTTGACTATAGTATTGAGGATCAAATAGAAAACCAAAATTGAATATTAGAACTGAACCTAACCTTCATAGTTAGATAGTATTGGAGAACTATAAACTTAGATCATTGCCTTATTATTAGCAGATAGTACCCTAGGAGACCAAAGAGAATGAATATAATATTTTTCTTGATCATACCTCAACATAGAGATTAGCAAAGCATCTTTCCTTAGAAAACCATGATGCTATCTAGAGCCCTCTATTTTAATTTCATATATTGCTCCTCTGCGACCATAGTGCTTGCTATTGTGCAAAGACTAATTATGTTTCTTCTCTTTATCTTCCAACTCGTGTCATCTGACACTTCTGATTGTAGGCCAGGTGATTTTATTCTGTGTTAAGGAATCATAGTTTGCTAGGATTATAGTTGTAGTCTTGAATTTGAAAATTTTGTGCTTGGTAGCTAGAACTTGATAGTTTTAAGTTAATCTTGTAAATTGTGACCCTATGATTATCCCTTACTTTTAAATCGTGTAACTTGTACCATACCTCGATACAAGTTACATCCCCTTTCCCCTTGAAGGCCAGTAACTTTCTATTCTTACTATTGATACTTGCTCTATAAGCGCTAGGACTAAGACTTAAGACGACCATGACCTATGTAATATAAGAGGATACCCAATAAGTACCAAGACCCCTTCTCGTAGAGCTTAACAGGAGTTTCTACGGTATCCTTAAGACAATTACAGTACTAGTTATTGTTATAAGTTGGGTAGTATACCTCACAACATAGTATCACATAGTCTTTTGACCTATTATTGAAGTGTAACTGAACGACATTAACTGTATGCTAGCTTAAGACGATAGTGCTTATTCAGACTGTAGAACTTAGAGGCTATACCCCTACTTTGTCGACTATCGACTTAGACAAGGAATTAGTATGACAACTGTAGAGATTATAGAGTCTTATCTTTTTGTGAACTTGAATTGTTATGTACCTTCTTTCATCATAATCCAGAGTATTTATATTTGCTGTTTTACCTTGACTTATGCTGCTATTATAGCCTAGTTTTTGCAAGCTTATTCTTTATCGAGCTTGTTCATGACATATGTATTATTGGGGGGCCTACAATAATATATTTCAGAATCAGTATATTACGGTCTGATCAACCATAGTGCGCTTGATTCGCCCTTCGTAATACTACCTTACATGGATCAAGATATATAGTTGACTAGTAGACACATGTCCTTGCCCTCTAGATATGTCTGAGCGGATCGTATCAGTTACATAACTATACTGATACGAGCATGCGAATAAGGATTTACCAAATAGGATTTTAATCAACAACTGCCTTGGCAATTCCCATTGAATTTTCTAAACGCCTTAATCCCCATACTTCTATTCTATTACCTTTCCCTTGAACTCTTCATCATTATTTTTCGTCTTCCTTTATTTCGGAAAGACGAAACCTCATGCTTGGTATAAGTTTGATATACAGATAGTATTAGAGATACCCATAGGCCAATCGTATTATTTGGTGACTGTCTTTTATAATTGATTAAGGGCCTATCATATATGATATAACCGGTGTTAAAGTTTTGAGGATTGAATGACATAAGAAAATAAATTAGGGAATATTTTTCTTAAAGTGTATAGCCTTATATGATAGATTGGTAAATTCTAAGTTGGGTAGAAGTTACATTGTCAACTTGAGAGAAAATTTTTTTAGATTGTGACCAAGTAAGATTTGATTGTGAGATTATGTCATTTTAAATATGAAGAGTTTTAGAAGGATGATTAAGATGATGAGAATTTAATGGAAAAAACAAAAAAAATATTCTTGATATTGCGGACCAAATATTTATACTTTGAGCACATGATTTAATTTTTGAATATTGAAGGTAAATCAGCAATTTGAAATTTAAGGATAAATATAGAATTTTAAACTTGAACATTGGTGGATTGAATTAACTTTTTTTTTTATAATTTGATGATTTGAATCAGGGGTTAAAATTTGATTGTTGGATTACCTATTTGAAATATTGAGGATGTAAATTGAATTTAAAAAATTTGAAGGATACAATTTTTTTTTCATAAGTTGAAGATAGGAATAATATTTTATTAGAGATATTTTCTAAAGGAGATCATGATAGCTGGAGCTCGTGATATGGACTCGATATGCGAAGATGTTATATGGATTTAATTTAAATTTGGATGTTGATGATTTAAAAAATTGAAAATAGGTTACAAGATTTTGATTAAACAGAGGTTACCTTAATTTTGAAAGTGATTGAGATGGATTTGAATAGATTTTAAATTTTGGAAGAGATTGTGATTGACTTGCCTTATGTACATGAAGGATTAACAAATTATGCCTTATTTTAATTTTGAGGATGAGATTGTTATAAGTTAGGCAGATTGTAAGCTCCATCACCCAAAACTAGACCTACTTGGCTTAGATAGTGAGACTGAGGCTAGCTCGAATCCAATTAGAAATAGAACACGGTATTTTTATTCCAATATTTGTACCACTTAGCGTACCTTACCATTGCTTCGATAATTGGAGCACTTCACTAGTCACTGCCTTCCTACAATTTCCATATCCTTGTCCTAGACATGCCCATCTTCCATTCCGACCTTTGTGCAACTTATAATAATGCTTTCTTGTGCTATATTTTAGTCGCACAACCTTCATCGCAGACGTTATTTCTTTAATCCTAAAATAATTCTAACTTTGTATCCTTGTGCATTCTAATCAAAATTTGAAGACAAAATTTTGACTCATTTCATACAACCCAATCTATGATAATATTCTATCCGGAGCCCTCTATGCCCATGCCACTTGCGTCCACCTAATTTTAGCCCCATGTACTTCTAATTAAATCAAGAATACCTTGTGCATTAATTTTTATTAATTTAATCCAATTTTTATCTGTGTGCAATTTTTCAATTGTTAGGCACTTTTATACAAAGGTGCATTAAGGTGTCCACACCATTGGACATGACACATGAAGAAACCTATTTTTTTGTTCATGTAGATTCTTTTCCATGAATTTGTGGAATGTGCAACGCGCAACATCGCCCCTCATTTAAACCTAGCCTTGCATTTTAAACAATGCAAATCTTATACCATCCTTAACTTTCTACCATGGCTTAATTTTAATTTCGAGAAAAAAATATTTATAAGTTAGGTAGAATGTAAAACCCCTAATCCTAAAAACCGTAATTTTCTTTTAATTAATTATTAATTTAATTATAGTAATTAGTGGCTAATTAGGAGAACTAGATTTTATTTAATTTTAATTTTAGGTGTTCGTGCGCTTAGGGGATCTATGGGACCATTAGAAATTTTTTTGAATTTATTTCAAGTAGGAGACCCTTTGGACAGTTGCTAGCTTAATGGTATGCATTAATATAATTCTAGAATTTTTCTATGAGTATATATATATATATATATATATATATATATATATATATATATATATATATATATATATATATATATATATATATATAAAATATAAAAGATTAAAAAAAGGAAAGAAAAGAAAAGAAAACCATTAATATATCACTATTGGATACCCCCCTATCAGATCCAAAACTCCTACCCGCAACCCACTCCTACCCGCTACTCCTAAAGCCCACACCCGCTGGACAAAGCACAGCAAATGCACCCGCTGGCAATGAGCAAACCTGCTCACCCATGCGTGTAGCACACACCCGCTACCCCCTTAGTAAGCATAGCAAACTCGGCCTTTGATGAAACACAGCGCCCATACACAGACCCCGACCCGCTAACACAAACCGCGACCTCTCCCTCTTATATATATATTGATATATTTCAACCAAAACCCTAACCCTAGATCATCCTTCTCCTCCTCTTCCCATCTAGACCTGAACGTCGTCGCCACCGCAGCCTGAACGTCGTCCAGCCGCCCGGAACCGACCCCGACGACCGCGACCCCGCGCACCCCGCACAAATACAGAAAGTTACAGCAGGGTACCTGTGTTCCATCGTCGTTTTCTGTCACCTCGCTGAACCAAACTCGACCCCGTCTTCACCGGTATGTTCACCACTAAACCCTCTTCAATATCTGTATAATAGTTGACCTCGAACAGCGCAAAACCCTAGGCAAAAACAACGTCTAAGTTGGCAGAAAATAATAATTTCTGGGTATCGTAAAAAACTGCGGTGACCACCTATGTTCCCGGATTCGTATCTCCCACCAAAGAGATCCGAATCTAATTCTTCTTTTTGGTATGCGGAGACCACTTAACCTAGTTTAATTTCTATGAATTAACATTAGATTATTAACTGCTGTAGGTAGAATTAAATTTGTTGGAAAACCCAAAAAATACACTTTTTTTATATTTCCAAAAGTTATGAAACGGAGCGCGCTCTGCCAAATGGGACCACCCTGCCGTGTACCAAGTATACCAAACGGTGCATGCATTGTACCTGGACATGTGAGAGTTCATAGAAACTGATTCGGACGCGTGTGTCCGTCGAAATCAGCCCGTACCCGCGGACAAACCCTGAGTCGCAACTTTTGCGAAAGATGTGCACAATTTTTGCACGGTCGTCAGATTGCGACAAAACTTTCGCCACTGGACTCGGGGTATCGTGCTGGTCCTGTGACCCAATTTTCATGCAATTCTGAGATAGTTGACCAAGTCGCCAATTGGCGGGCCCTACGGTTGACTTTTTGGGCAAAATTGTGTTCGACTCATCGGATTCTACATTTGGACATACCGTTGAGTTTGTATTGACATTTAGAGTTGTTTGACCTATAATTTATCCAATTTAGAGACTCTTACCCTAGACAGCTTTTTGATGCAAAGTGGGCCACACATGGACCCCACTTTTACCTAAAATTACTGTTTTGCCCCTGTGTCCAAATTGGACGAAAGGGAAGTACTTTTTAGCTATTTTGCTTATTCTGGGAACGTTGGTGATATCTATTTCAGCATCCGGAGACATTTATTCTGAGACCATAACTTCTGATCCTGTGTGTTGGATATCTGGACGTTATATTTTGCAGCTTCTTGCCAGACAAGTATACCTTGCCTTTATTGTACTGTTTAAATTCAGTTATTATTTAGTTGCATGTTTACTTATTTTTATCTGTGCGCGTCCGAGAGAGACTCAGGTGCAGTCAACGAATGCGTTGACGTTAGGACTTGTGTCTGACCTAGTGTCTAGTAGACCCACCTAAAGTTGTATAGTTATTAGTATGACTCCCCAGGCCTTGATACGTATCATTACACGTCACAGAGTGAGTTTATGTAGGGACGCGTGCCTCATACTCGACTGGCCATCGGTGTGAGCAACACGTGTATCAGTATTTAGCTTAGTTATTTATTTTTATAGAGACTTGCATTATAGTACGAGATGTCCACGTCGTGTTCATGACGTGTATATCTTCATTGGGCGGGGAGGACGACTTATAGGTGTTTGGGACACCCACTTCCTCTATGCAGATTCCACACTCGACGGAGTGATATGGACGTTATATTCTATGTAGATTCTACGTTCTTCAGAGCGATATGGACATTATATACTATGCAGATTCCCCATTCTTCTGAGCGGTAGGACGTTATTATACTGCAGCGCACCCTTGTATTGGGGGCATATATGGCATATACTAGCCAGTCATGCCGATTGGTGAATTACGTCAACATATGTCTAGCCTACACTTTTCTATACGTACTAAGTTGTCCTCAAGTTGCATTTCACTTAGATGGTTAGGTCACCTTTGAGTTTTTACAGTATTTACTTTATGGCATGCTTTTATGTATCTTGTTATGTCCCTCTGAGAACCTGGCCCTTCCAGGTGTCGTTGTTCTTTAGTATTCGCAGGAGTGCGGATTCGGATGGTTACATATGTTTCGAGGATGTCTTCTCTTTGAACCGTGATTGATAGCTGGTATCCTTATATTGTGTTTGTTGTGGTGTACTTTTACATTCGAGTTGGTAGTGGATTTGTTTTCATCTAATTATCATCTTTAGATATTTTATATTGGGATCTGGTTTCATAGATATTGGTTATTTATTTATATTTGATTTTCGTGGATAAGATTTAGATTATATCCTGTGACTTGTGACATATATTTATACCACTTGTGGATTGATATTCATATTAAAGCGTACATGTGGATTTTGGTTTCCATATATTGGAGTTGCCATATCCATACGGCTGACATGCTTACGTGTCCTAGTCCTACGTATTTTGGGACTGGGGTGTGACATGTTTTTGTGGTGGCCCATGCAGGTCTAGAGCATATTGTCTCGGTTACATTACTGTACCGAGCAAACCTGCAAATAGGATTAGGGTATAGGATCTCATCCATAATTGACTATGATTCACATTTATTTTAATCTGTTCTATCTAAACAATCGCATAATGCTTGATTAATATGCTTTCCTAATAGTTTCTTAGGATGGGTGACCTCCCTTAGGATGGGTAACCTTTCGTAGGATGGGTAACCTCCAGTAGGATGGGTGACCTTTCGTAGGGTGGGTGACCTCTCGTAGGATGGGTGACCTCCAGTAGGATGGGTGACCTTTCGTAGGATGGGTAACCTCCCTTAGGATGGATGACCTCTCATAGGATGGATGACCTCCCTTATGATATGTAACCTCTCTTAGGATGGGTGACCTCCCTAAGGATGGGTGACCTCTCGTATGATTGGTAACCACTCGTAGGATGGGTAACCTCCCTAAGGATGGGTGACCTCCCGTAGGATGGGTAACCTCCTGTAGGATGGGTGACCTCACGTATTATAGGTGACCTCCCATTCTAATTTAGGATACCCATCCTACGGGAGGTCACCCATCTTATGCAAGGTCACCCATCATAAGGAAGGTTACCTATCCTAAGGGAGGTCACCCTTCCGGAGTTTACCCATCCTAAGGGAGGTCACCCATCCTACGGGTGGTTACCCATCCTACGGGAGGTCACCCATCCAAATGGAGGTTACCCGTCATATGAAGGTCACTCATCCTACGGGAGGTTACCTAACCTACGGGAGGTTACCCATCCAAATGGTGGTACTCATAATATGAGAGGTTACCCATCCTAATGGAGGTTACCCATCCTACGGGAGGTCACCCATCCTAATGAAGGTCACCCATCATATGGAGGTTACCGATCCAAATGGAGGCTAACCATCCTATGAGAGGTCACCCATCCTAGGGATTGAGGTCACCCATACTTATGAAGGTTACCCAACCTATGAGAGGTTACCCATCCTACGGGTGGCCACCCATCCTACGGGACGTCACCCATATTAAGGTTGGTCACCCATCCTACGGGAGGTCACCCATCCTAGGGGAGGCCACCCGTCCTATAGGTCACCCTTCGTATGAAGGTTATCCATCCTACGGGAGGTCACCCATCCTAGGGAGGTTACCCATCCTAAGGTAGGATACCCATCCTATGGGAGGTCACACATCCTATGGGAGGTCACTCATCCTAAGGGAGGTTACCCAACCAAATGGAGGTCACCCATCATACGTGAGGTCACCCATCCTACGGGTGGTCATCCATCCAAATGTAGGTCACCCTTCCTAAGGGAGATTACCCATCATATGAAGGTCATCCATCCTACGAGAGGTTATCCATCCTACAGGATATCACCCATCCTAAGGGAGGTCACCCATCCTAAGGAAGGTTACCCATCATATGAAGGTCACCCATCGTATGGAGGTTACCCATTGTCATGACCCGCACCCAAAAAATCGGGCATGAGTCATGGGTACATCCAGCCTATGCCGCAACAGCGGCGGTAGAACGCTATCTAGGTCTACTATCTAGCTAACAATCTCACGCAATCAATATATATACCTGTCAAGATCTCAACTCTAAACGGAGGAGCAATATCATAATGATAACACAAGTACTCATTCACGAATCTAAGCACGATAAGATAACACAGAATACTAACAACTACAAAGTCTAAACAACTGCTAATAAAAACAACCATAATAATAATAATAATACAACATCCTGAATCATATACAATATAATGTCTGAATCCAAACCGGAGACAAATCCGGTACCGAAAGCTAATAAAAACAATAACTGAGGTCCTAGTGATCCCGGCTACCAACCGAAAATTACTCCTAGACTAGGGGTCCCTGTCTGCACCATCGACAAGCTGAGGTCCATAAAACGTCGGATACCAATCCTCCGGATCCGCTGGAAAAAATATGTCCAGTCAGGACTGGAGTAAGTACACCTCTAACAGCAGTTCCAGTTAAATGATAAAAACTATAAAGCAGTTGTAGCAAGTAGCAAGGAGAATAAAATAATATATGAACAAGAAATATATACATATCACTGGTACATAAAGGTAAAAATTCATGAATATCAGAAGCAAGATAGTAATGACTGTAAGATACAAGAAATCTAAACTAAGAGTAAGTGCGTGCACAAGAACATGTAGTGAGTCCAGCAAGAGTACATGTAATGAGTCAAGTCCAGAAACTATAAGTGAGACCAGCAAGAAAAGCAAGTGAGTTGTCAATACCACATTCCAAAAACAGGGGTATTTTCTACTTTTTATATATTATTAATATTATGGTATTTATATTAAATAATTTCTTGATATGTGTATTTAAATTAAATAATTGCATGAGATGAGTATTTAAATATATTATATATATACAGTTTTCATTCATGTTTGAGCTGGTAGACTTGACCTAGAAGCCCACTAGACGAACACCTGACCAAATTATGGGATTATGTATTTAATTGTTTTATTTAGAATTTAATTGTTGGAGGTAGTAATTAATTACCGTAATTTATTTAATTGTTGCGCCCTACCGTTGCTTCGATATTTGGAGCGATACCCTAGCTTTTGCCTTCCAAAAAATTTTACAATCTTGCCCTAGACGTGCCCGCCTTCCATTCTGACATTTTTGCAACTCATAATTTTGCTCTCTTGAGCTTCATTTTAGCCGCACAATATTCGTCGCAGACGTTTATTAAATTTCTAAATAAATTCCAAATTTGTATCGTTGTGCGTTCCAATCGGAATTAGAGACAACCTCGACCCATTTTTCGTGCAACCAAAATTAGGGTAATATTCTGTTCTGAGTCTCCTTCACTAATGATATTGGTGACCCAACCTAATTTTGGCCCCATGTACTCCTAATTAATTTTTAGAACACAACTTGCATTTATTTCTAATTAATTTGGGGATACCAACTTTGACTAATTCCGTTAATCCTGATTTAATTCCAGTACCCTGCTATTTAAGCCCATAAAACACACACAATACCCCCTCACCCTACAAAATACCAAACACCAAATCGTCCACCAATTTTTCATTATTTTATGCGTCTGTGCAAATACCCAAATTTAAGGGAGGCTAATTTGCAAATATTGTATTAGGTGTCAATACCCCATTGGTTCAACCAAATGGAGAAGCCTAATATTTGACTAAGTCAACAACCCTCATCCTTACATAAAAAAATTCCTCCATGTCAAATCCTGACCATCTATTCAATGGGTGCATCTACACCGCTAATTCTCCTCTCACCTCTTCCTATTTAATGTCCCATCACACCCTCTTCCCAAGAAAACCCTAATCCCCAAACCTAGGGAAGTCCATCCCAATGTGTACTTGTCACTACCACTTTTCCATATAAGGGCATTTGTGTAATTTAACTATTTTAAATAATTATGAATTAATTAATTTGATGAGTTTTATAAACTATTTACATATTGTTAGTGATATTTGGTTTAAGGTAAAAACCCTAGAACGCATTAGGGCAAACCCTAATGACCAAACCCTAATTTTAAACCCAGTTCTAGTGAAACCCTAGAATACAAAATTAGGGTGAACCCTCAAAACCCTAGACTGACTTAACCTGAGTCTATTAGGTTCTACATGAGAGGGCCAGGGGGTTTAACCTAAAAACTACGCATGGAAACCCTAAAACTAGGTTTAATATAAAAAGGAAGCTTCTCACAAAGCCATCCTTCATGTAGACAAGAGAAACCCTAGCCTCCACAAGAGAAAACCAATTCCCCACCCCATTTTCGAGATTAAACCTAGGGCTTCCGTTTTCTCCTCCTCCAAAGCAAGAGAAGCAAGGAACGTGGGTCAGAAAGCCTTGGAGAAGAAGAACCTCCATTGAAGAAGCCATCTCCCTAGGTAAAACTCTGTTTTTATTCATTTAAATTCTGTTTTAAGATGATAATGGCCATTAGGAACCAACCCATCTGTGTAGGGTTTGATTTTTAGGGTTTTGATTAGGTTTAAGTGTCCCCAACATTGTTTTCCCCAATTATCAGAAACCCTAACCCTAGGTATTCGTAGGGAGACTGATTTCATCCCATATGTGTAAGTTGAACCCGATTTTTAGGTTTCGTTTTGGGTTTTTCAGGGAATCTTAATGTGGGTTCGATTTCAGCACACCAAGTGCTTGGTGATAGGTTTATTAGGGTTTTACCTATCTAACTTATTCAATTTCTACATGTTTTGATATACAAATCCATATATATATATATTTGTGTTGTGGATAGTAGGGGTTACTGTGCAGTCGGGTTATGTTCTGTGTTTGGCTGTGCAGTGTCTTATTGTATCAGACACGGTGGAGTTTCCTATGTGCACAGTCGGGTGGACACTGTGCAGTCAGGTTTGGGGGATTTCAGTGCAGGAGGTGTGTAGTTGGGTAGCAGCTAGGTTTATTTCAGTGAGTTAGTTCAGTGTTTAGGTTCTGGGTGCATTATGTGTAGAGCCAGGTTGGTATCAGTGTTTAGGTTCTGTAAGTGGTAGATGTATCAGTTAGAACAGTGTGTAACTGTACAGACTGTGTGGTTGGGTTTCATTGTGTACTCGGGTTGAAGGGAAACTGTGCAATCGGGTTTTGGTGTTCAGAGGATGGTTGAAGGGAGAGAGATTTGTATCAGTAGCTACTTAAGGTATTTGAGTGTCAGGGTATCAGGAATTATTTATGTGTATTAGTTTTGAATAGAGTATGGATTTCAGAGTACTGTGTGTATCAGTTTTGGTGAGTTTATGTGTAAATTTGCAGTGTGTAGAATTGAGTCTTAGCAGTGTATTCTGTGCTGTGTATTTCTGTAGGTATTAGAGCAGGGGTATGTATCAGATTGGGGGAGGGGTTTCATAACTGTGTGTGTAGATGAGGGAAGTGCCTGTGTACTGTGTATTAGATTAGGTGAGTAGATGTGTACTGTGTATTAGATTAGGTGAGGATGTGTACCTGTGTCAGTGAGAGCCAATGTGACTGTGTATAGGTATGAGGGAGAGATAATTCCCAGGTTTAATGAGGATTCTGATATGTGTGAACTGTGCAGATACTGCATGTGTGTGTGTGGATCTGTGTGAGTAGCCTGTGTGTTTACCTGTGCATTTGCATCAGGTATCAGCTGTGTGCACACATGTGTGTGTGTGTGTAGATGGTATCTGTGTGTGTAGAGTGAGTTGGTGTTAAGTTCAGTGAGTTGTGTGTGTGAGTGAATTTTGAGGACTGTGAGATGTTCAATTTTTAGACTGTGTGTAGGTGTACAATAGTTTTAACTGTGTGTGAGTGATCAGTAGATAGAGTAGTGTTAGCAGTGTGTCCCTGTGTAGGGAAGGGTGGTTGTATTCAGACTGTGAGCCTGTATGTTCAGTACATCAGTATATCCCCTAGAGTTCAGTACAGAAACTAAGTGTCAGCATGTTTATAACAGTGTATCAGTAAACTTGCAGTGAGTAATTTTAGGGGGTGGAGATGATGTATCAGTAAATCCACTATGTGTGTGAGTGAGGACAGTTAACAGTTAGCCCATATATAAGTTAGTGTTATGATGGTGTCAGTCAGTAGTGCTAGTCATAAGTTGGTCAGTTAGTGTATCAATGAACCTGTGTCCATGTGTAATCAGGTGTGTGTGTGTGTATACTGTCAGTTTAGTGTGTCTGTGTGCAGTGTAAAACCTGTGAGAGTGTGTATCCTAGAATCTAGTATCTTGTGTCTCCCTATAGTGTGTAGTAGTTTAGAAATCCTGTGTCAGTGTTTCATTACTGTGAGTATCTATATATATATATCCCTTAGTACCAGTTAGAACAGTGTAGGAGAACCTGTGTAAGTATGAGTAAATTACTCTCAGTCACAGTAGATAGGGAGAGGCATGGTGCTAAATTGGTATCAGGTACTAGTGTTAAGGGTTGTATTAAGATACCAACTAGAGTTATATATATAGGAGTTATATACATTTATACTAAATGCCTAGTATGTAAAACATTGCTTAGTATTAATATGAAGCCTAGAGTAACAAGTTAAACCTATTATTGACCAGTAGATTTTAGTATCATCTTGGAGAAAACCTACCACATAAGAAATTATGAACCCTAAACCTTAGACATGACCTAGAAACCTCGTATTTAAATTAGTTAACATGTTATTCTTTTAATTCATTATTTAACATTGAAATTCCATACTAGGTCATTTTGATTTCATCTTGGACATCGATCCTCACACCTTGCTCAGGACCACAGGCGAGTACATTCTCTGACAGTTTTCATGGTTGATTACTTCTATAAATGGTAGTGTATTACATACTTGATTCCGACACTGTGGATACACGGGTTAGCACCCTAGATCCCCATCATGAGGAGTCGTGATTGGAATCCATCGTGCTAGCTGGAGAATGGGGAACTATTAGTAGATTATGTGATCATATCCAAACATTATATGTACCATAGCTCACCCCACTTCTCACGTCGGGTGCAGCCTGACCACTTATATGCTCCATAGCTGTTATATATGATTAGCCTGACCACTATATGCACCATAGCTAACCATGCGGTTAGCCTGACCTAAAAGAATCATAGCTAATCATATATAACCAGCCTGATCCAGTCCCAAGCCGATCACATAATAAACTAATATTTCAAACACTTAGCTAGATGTTTTATCTTTATTCAGATTACTTGTTCTAGCATTCACTATTTATTGTTCATTGCTAGATGCTCTATTGTCTATTTCATTTCCTCTGTACTTCACATGTTCAGCTTTTATTTCCATCTTGTATCTCTTACACTGTTTATAGATTTTGTCAATTTAATGAAACTGCTGTTAGTGCTTGTGCTTCGCTCCAATCCTGACTGGATAACAACATTTTCAGAGAACCTGGAGGACTTTTGCCCTACTCATTACGGTCCAGGAATAGAGAAGGATTTCACCCCAGAAATCCCAGAGGAGGTGCCTATCCTAGAGGAGAACTTACCAGCCTGTTCTTAGATTACTTTTCTGCATTATTGTTTTAGACTGAGACTGAGTTGTATTATTTTATTTGTGACTTTGTGAGGTCATTTAGACCCAGGATTTGAGTTAGACTTCTTGTGGTTGGTTTAAATAGAACTCTTTTCAATTCTCATCGTGCCATTATGTTTATAGTTGTGATTGAGTATATTATAGAACTGTGGTTTATTTTATCATTTGTCCTCTGTACGGAGTTGAGACTATTGACAGGATATACTATGTTTGTGACCTAGACAGCGTTCTATCGCCGATGCTGAGGCGTAGGCTGGACGTACCCACGACTCATGCCCAAATTCCGGGTGCGGGTCGTGACACGTTTTAGTGGTGGCCCATGCAGGTCTAGTCAACAGATTCACATTAGGGCGATATCGTAGTGGTGCTCGCCTAGAGTATTACTACGAGCCTATTTTAGGAAATAGGAATTTGGCCAAGGATATGCTCAATCATAATTAGGAAATTTCTGATTCTTATGATACTACTCTTAATGATTTTCCTTTAGAAATTTTACTGTCCTCCCTTGATGATATCGTATCTATTACCTTCATTGATTCCTTTCGCGCTGTCCTCAGGATGCCGTCGAAGACCAGATCGCAGGATCAGCAGCAGCCTCCGAGGTGGATCCAGCAGGCTTGTCACTTCTGTAAGAAGCCAGGTCACCTTTGGAAGAGCTGTAGGATGAGGCGAGGACTTTGTTTGTACTGTGGCATTGCGGGACATCAAGTGAGGGGTTGTATTCGAGCTCCTTATCTTCCCGACCAGTGCGCAGATCCAAATCAAAGAAGTCCAGTTAAGCCACCTGTGGAACCGCAGATGGCTCATCATCAGCAGCATCAGACACCAGTTCGAGGACACATCCAGCAGCAGCAGCCACAGAGACAGACTCAGCCCACTATCCAGTGTGTGTATTGCAGGAAGATGGGACATACCAGAGACATCTGCAGGAAGAGGTTGGGCACATGTCTGTCCTGCGGATCGACGACACACCAGCTGAGGGATTGCCCTACCATTCGTCCAGGTCAGGGTGGAGCAGCCGCCCAGAGAGGACCAGCCAGGGTACCTGCCGTACCAGGAGGCCAACAACAGAGAGGACCTCCACTTCCACCGCAGCAGCAGATGTTTGCTCAGCACCGGCAGCAAAGAGGTGCACTCCAGGGGCGAGCATACGCCATAGCAGTCGAGGAGGTCGAACCAGCAGGAGACTTGATTATAGGTTCAGTTCTTCTCGATTGTATTCCCGCATTTACCTTATTCGACTCTAGCGCTTCCCATAGTTTTGTGTCTATATCTTATGGACTTCGACATCATTTAGAGACAGAACCATTAGCTAGGACTTGCAAGATCACGACTGGAGGAGATATTATCCTAGTCCGTGATTACTGCAAGGACCGAAGGGTGTCAGTAGGAGGCCGAGAGTTGAGCGTGAGCTTACTCGTCATGCCACTTCCGGGGTACGATATTGTACTCGGAATGGACTGGTTGAGTAGGCATCATGCTACTATAGATTGTTATAGAGGCAGAGTATTATTTCGACCACCAGGAGAGCCGGAGTTCGAGCTTGCCAGAGGAGCAGGGGAGCAGAGCAAGATGCTCAATCACAATTATTGAGAGATTCCTGGGACGACCCTTGAGAATCTCATTATGAATTCCAATTTAATTCCTTTCCTTTTTTCATCTATTCTCGCTTGTTGGTAATGAGTTAGATTCTTGTTGACCAGTTGATTAATTTAATTCTTGGTATCGTTGTTGAGTTGATTTTTATCGAGATGAATTTTACGGGCTAAAATTTACGGTATTATCTGATGACATATATATTGATGAGGACAGTGAGAAAGGTAAAACGTCTACTTTGGTTATGGAACCTAGAGTTTATCGCAGCCATATTAGCTGTCGTGACGAGAACGTAGGAACCTAACTTGGATGTACATACTTTAGTTATGAGATTTAGAGTTTCTCGCAGCCATACCGGTTGGCGTGGCGAGGATTCTAGATGACATGATTATAGGGTTGCATACCTTAGTTACGGAACCTGTCGGTTATCGCACCTATGCTTACTGGCGTGGCGAGGATTCTGAGTGTCATAATTTCTGACAGACGTGTATGATTATCAGGTTGTATCTTAAATTGGTTCTTAAAGTATCATCTCAACACTTATCTATTTCTGTTGATTCAGGATTTTTCCATCGTTTCTTCTGGTTGCTAGCAGTAGAATACCCTTAGTCCTCAGTCCAGTTCCTTTTTTTGAGCTCCTATTTTTGATTCCCTGTTAAGTATGATAAGTAGTGACTTGTAATTATGTCTGTGTCTTGAGTTTTAGTATTGATTGAGTGTTGCTTGTGAGTTTGTAAGTGTTTCCTAGTTGGACATGTGAGCAGTAGGCATTTATCTAGAGTTAACCCATAGCGTAGTGCCTTGTAGCAATAGTTCTATGATAGGTGTGTTACAGTTGGTATTGACACTATAGATAGAAGGAGAAGAGTATCAGTGACGATTCCAAGAGTTAGTATCAGAGCCAGCATACCCGTCCTGGATAATCATGATTATGTATTTGGGGATGATCTATGTAAGTAATTAAGTATCAAGGAATTGTGTTAAGGAGTAAGGGAGCCTGATGTTCAATTTGATGATTGATACCGGGTGTGCTAAAAAATAAAGAAATGTATACACATAAAGGGTTTTAATGCGATGTTATGTTGTTAAAATATTGAGGATTCAAAAAAAAAAAAAAAAACTTTTTTTTTTCAATAAACATAGTCAAAGCTATAAAGATTTTTTGAAGTGATTAAAATTTTATTTCGATATAGAGTACTTGACTTTGAGGAAGTGTATGCATTTATTTTTAATTTGTTCAAGAAGTTAAACTTAGATGATCTTATTTTGAGGATTAATTTATGGTGGGTAAGAAATATATTAGGATATGAGTGGATAAAGTGCATACGAAAGGAGCTGTTAACTTGGACATGATTGAGATGGCACTGCAAACAAGACTTGGGTGTCCATCTAGAGTTGTATTAGAGAGAGTAGTATTTAGTATGGTGTGTTGCACTTGGTGTGCACTTGAGTGATAATAACAGCTAGTATGAACAATTGTAATAGGATAGAGAACTAGCAGTGGGTCTACTTGCAGTAGAACAGAGGTACCTAAAGAGATAGAGGTATCAAACCTTGCATGCACCTTTTGACTTATGATGGTGTTAGGGGTCCCCCTCAGATTCCGATTCATGACTTATATGACTCCACCCCTTGTTCCAAGAACGATTTATCTAAGGTAGGGTCGGGCTAACAATATGATATGGATATCGCTCGCTACTTTGAAAGAATTCCCTCTGCTGTATCAGCTTCCAATGCAACCATCGGCTCCATCGGTAAATGGGAGCAAGGGCTGTATCATCTTTCCTCGGCATGGGACAGCTGGACTGTCTATTCTTCCTATCGGTTGCCAACAATTGCCCTGCTGCGCTGTTGTTGGATAGTTAGAAGCTCCTGCGGTTCAAAGGCGATGTAATCCCATGACTAATAGACATAAAGAAAGCAGGCCCAGTAAGTAAGGTATGGTGAGTCTAGAAGCGGGCCGGTGCGGGATGGGCTGAGCCCAATCGACCGAGTAGTTGAGGCAGCAGGCTTGGCTCAGAATCGAGTGAATCGCATTGTATAGAAGAAAGTGAATGTGTATAATAGACTGGTGTGTACAATATGGATGTATTCATGGATGTTATGGACTAATGATTAGTTGATATGGGTACCAGTGTACAAGGATAGGAATTAGTTAGTGAATGTGCCAGAGTTAAGTGTGTATTAGAGGATGTGAGTTGACAGAAAGAGATAATGTGTCTTAAAATTTGAGGATATGCTACGCACTTGCGTTTTAGATCTCGGAGGTTCTTGGGAGGATCATATGCACCTGGTAGAGTTCGCTTACAACAACAGCTACCAGGCCAGCATCGAGATGTCACCATTTGAGGCTCTTTATGGACGGAGGTGTCGTACACCGCTGTCGTGAGACGACGTTGGAGAGAGAGCCTTGCCAGGACCAGAAATGGTCGTGGATGCAGCAGAAAGGTGAAACTCATCAGAGACAGACTGCGAGTGGCGCAGGACAGACAACGGCATTGGGCCGACAGCCACCGTAGACCCCTTGAGTTTCAGGTATAGATTGTTGTTTTCTAGCATGTGTTGTTTGTTTAGACTGCGTGTTGAGACTGTTTTGTTTTAGGTTGGCGATCTAGTATTCCTACGGATTTCTCCGACGCGTGGAACGATTCGTTTTGGTAGAGGCGGAAAGCTTAGCCCACGCCACATCGGACCCTTTGGTATTCTTGCGAAGTAGGTGCAGTGGCGTATAGATTAGACTTGCCGCCTGCATTGGAGGGAGTGCATAATGTATTCCACGTGTCGCAGCTGAGACGGTACGTGGCCGACCCTAGTCACGTACTGGATCACTCGGAGATTGAGGTTGGTCCGACGCTCAGCTACCCTGAGCAGCCCGTAGAGATCTTGGACCGCAGAGAGAAGGTGTTGCGGAACCAAACTATTCCTTTGGTTCGTGTAGCATGGAGACATCACTCTCCAGGGGAGTCAACCTGGGAGAGAGAGGACGAGATGCGCGAGCAATACCCGTATCTCTTCTAGACTTGAGGTATATTCCTTTTCTGATTTCATTCTTGTTGTAGTTCAGTCCAATTTCGAGGACGAAATTTCTTTTAGGAGGGTAGACTTGTCACTACCACTTTTCCATATGAGGACATTTGTGTAATTTAACTATTTTAAATAATTACGAATTAATTAATTTGATGAGTTTTATAAACTATTTACATATTGTTAGTGATATTTGGTTTAAGGTAAAAACCCTAGAACGCATTAGGGCAAACCCTAATGACCAAACCCTAATTTTAAACCCAGTTCTAGTGAAACCCTAGAATACAAAATTAGGGTGAACCCTCAAAACCCTAGACTGACTTAACCTGAGTCTATTAGGTTCTACATGAGAGGGCCAGGGGGTTTAACCTAAAAACTACGCATGAAAACCCTAAAACTAGGTTTAATATAAAAAGGAAGCTTCTCACAAAGCCATCCTTCATGTAGACAAGAGAAACCCTAGCCTCCACAAGAGAAAACCAATTCCCCACCCCATTTTCGAGATTAAACCTAGGGCTTCCGTTTTCTCCTCCTCCAAAGCAAGAGAAGCAAGGAACGTGGGTCAGAAAGCCTTGGAGAAGAAGAACCTCCATTGAAGAAGCCATCTCCCTAGGTAAAACTCTGTTTTTATTCATTTAAATTCTGTTTTAAGATGATAATGGCCATTAGGAACCAACCCATCTGTGTAGGGTTTGATTTTAAGTGTTTTGATTAGGTTTAAGTGTCCCCAACATTGTTTTCCCCAATTATCAGAAACCCTAACCCTAGGTATTCGTAGGGAGACTGATTTCATCCCATATGTGTAAGTTGAACCCGATTTTTAGGGTTTCGTTTTGGGTTTTTCAGGGAATCTTAATGTGGGTTCGATTTCAGCACACCAAGTGCTTGGTGATAGGTTTATTAGGGTTTTACCTATCTAACTTATTCAATTTCTACATGTTTTGATATACAAATCCATATATATATATATATTTGTGTTGTGGACAGTAGGGGTTACTGTGCAGTCGGGTTATGTTCTGTGTTTGGCTGTGCAGTGTCTTATTGTATCAGACACGGTGGAGTTTCCTATGTGCACAGTCGGGTGGACACTGTGCAGTCAGGTTTGGGGGATTTCAGTGCAGGAGGTGTGTAGTTGGGTAGCAGCTAGGTTTATTTCAGTGAGTTAGTTCAGTGTTTAGGTTCTGGGTGCATTATGTGTAGAGCCAGGTTGGTATCAGTGTTTAGGTTCTGTAAGTGGTAGATGTATCAGTTAGAACAGTGTGTAACTGTACAGACTGTGTGGTTGGGTTTCATTGTGTACTCGGGTTGAAGGGAAACTGTGCAATCGGGTTTTGGTGTTCAGAGGATGGTTGAAGGGAGAGAGATTTGTATCAGTAGCTAGTTAGGGTATTTGAGTGTCAGGGTATCAGGAATTATTTATGTGTATTAGTTTTGAATAGAGTATGGATTTCAGAGTACTGTGTGTATCAGTTTTGGTGAGTTTATGTGTAAATTTGCAGTGTGTAGAATTGAGTCTTAGCAGTGTATTCTGTGCTGTGTATTTCTGTAGGTATTAGAGCAGGGGTATGTATCAGATTGGGGGAGGGGTTTCATAACTGTGTGTGTAGATGAGGGAAGTGCCTGTGTACTGTGTATTAGATTAGGTGAGTAGATGTGTACTGTGTATTAGATTAGGTGAGGATGTGTACCTGTGTCAGTGAGAGCCAATGTGACTGTGTATAGGTATGAGGGAGAGATAATTCCCAGGTTTAATGAGGATTCTGATATGTGTGAACTGTGCAGATACTGCATGTGTGTGTGTGGATCTGTGTGAGTAGCCTGTGTGTTTACCTGTGCATTTGCATCAGGTATCAGCTGTGTGCACACATGTGTGTGTGTGTGTGTAGATGGTATCTGTGTGTGTAGAGTGAGTTGGTGTTAAGTTCAGTGAGTTGTGTGTGTGAGTGAATTTTGAGGACTGTGAGATGTTCAGTTTTTAGACTGTGTGTAGGTGTACAATAGTTTTAACTGTGTGTGAGTGATCAGTAGATAGAGTAGTGTTAGCAGTGTGTCCCTGTGTAGGGAAGGGTGGTTGTATTCAGACTGTGAGCCTGTATGTTCAGTACATCAGTATATCCCCTAGAGTTCAGTACAGAAACTAAGTGTCAGCATGTTTATAACAGTGTATCAGTAAACTTGCAGTGAGTAATTTTAGGGGGTGGAGATGATGTATCAGTAAATCCACTATGTGTGTGAGTGAGGACAGTTAACAGTTAGCCCATATATAAGTTAGTGTTATGATGGTGTCAGTCAGTAGTGCTAGTCATAAGTTGGTCAGTTAGTGTATCAATGAACCTGTGTCCATGTGTAATCAGGTGTGTGTGTGTGTATACTGTCAGTTTAGTGTGTCTGTGTGCAGTGTAAAACCTGTGAGAGTGTGTATCCTATAATCTAGTATCTTGTGTCTCCCTATAGTGTGTAGTAGTTTAGAAATCCTGTGTCAGTGTTTCATTACTGTGAGTATCTATATATATATATATCCCTTAGTACCAGTTAGAACAGTGTAGGAGAACCTGTGTGAGTATGAGTAAATTACTCTCAGTCACAGTAGATAGGGAGAGGCATGGTGCTAAATTGGTATCAGGTACTAGTGTTAAGGGTTGTATTAAGATACCAACTAGAGTTATATATATAGGAGTTATATACATTTATACTAAATGCCTAGTATGTAAAACATTGCTTAGTATTAATATGAAGCCTAGAGTAACAAGTTAAACCTATTATTGACCAGTAGATTTTAGTATCATCTTGGAGAAAACCTACCACATAAGAAATTATGAACCCTAAACCTTAGACATGACCTAGAAACCTCGTATTTAAATTAGTTAACATGTTATTCTTTTAATTCATTATTTAACATTGAAATTCCATACTAGGTCATTTTGATTTCATCTTGGACATCGATCCTCACACCTTGCTCAGGACCACAGGCGAGTACATTCTCTGACAGTTTTCATGGTTGATTACTTCTATAAATGGTAGTGTATTACATACTTGATTCCGACACTGTGGATACACGGGTTAGCACCCTAGATCCCCATCATGAGGAGTCGTGATTGGAATCCATCGTGCTAGCTGGGGAATGGGGAACTATTAGTAGATTATGTGATCATATCCAAACATTATATGTACCATAGCTCACACCACTTCTCACGTCGGGTGCAGCCTGACCACTTATATGCTCCATAGCTGTTATATATGATTAGCCTGACCACTATATGCACCATAGCTAACCATGCGGTTAGCCTGACCTAAAAGAATCATAGCTAATCATATATAACCAGCCTGATCCAGTCCCAAGCCGATCACATAATAAACTAATATCTCAAACACTTAGCTAGATGTTTTATCTTTATTCAGATTACTTGTTCTAGCATTCACTATTTATTGTTCATTGCTAGATGCTCTATTGTCTATTTCATTTCCTCTGTACTTTACATGTTCAGCTTTTATTTCCATCTTGTATCTCTTACACTGTTTATAGATTTTGTCAATTTAATGAAACTGCTGTTAGTGCTTGTGCTTCGCTCCAATCCTGACTGGATAACAAAATTTTCAGAGAACCTGGAGGACTTTTGCCCTACTCATTATGGTCCAGGAATAGAGGAGGATTTCACCCCAGAAATCCCAGAGGAGGTGCCTATCCTAGATGAGAACTTACCAGCCTGTTCTTAGATTACTTTTCTGCATTATTGTTTTAGACTGAGACTGAGTTGTATTATTTTATTTGTGACTTTGTGAGGTCATTTAGACCCAGGATTTGAGTTAGACTTCTTGTGGTTGGTTTAAATAGAACTTTTTTCAATTCTCATCGTGTCATTATGTTTATAGTTGTGATTGAGTATATTATAGAACTGTGGTTTATTTTATCATTTGTCCTCCGTACGGAGTTGAGACTATTGACAGGATATACTATGTTTGTGACCTAGACAGCGTTCTACCGCCGATGCTGCGGCGTAGGCTGGACGTACCCACGACTCATGCCCAAATTCCGGGTGCGGATCGTGACAGTACTTGGCCGGCCCTAATCCCTAGGTAGTCAACACCCTCTCCTCCCTCATACAAAATACCTCTCTATTATATTTTTGCATCATCCCCACCATCCTTCTTCCTATAACTCAAAGGTAACTATAAACCTTTCCCTCACCGTCATCTTTCGACAACCACCTTCCCGCCGGAGCAGCCGACTCCGCCGTCGCCTGAGCTCCTCCAAGACCTGTCCACCATCTCCTCCCCGCCGGACTCGACCTTCTTCCCGACTTCCAACCGTCGTCTCCTTCGCACAGTCCACAACTGCACCGGCGTCGACCTCCTCATCATCCTCAGCGCCTTCCCATTTTTCCTGTATCAACGCCCCGATCTCCTGAATGTTCTCCACCGTTCCCAACGATACAGCCACCACCACCGTTTGCCTCAACATCACCACGATCTCCGGAGTCTCCCCCATGCTGAGACCACCCCGTCGAGCACCCTGAGCTTCTCTTTCCTATGACTTTACCTTCGCCAACACCTTCATCCCCATCACCCGACCTACTCTCTACCATCATTCCCGATGATCACCCATCGGATCCCCGGTGATCACCTCTCCATCCAACCGAACATCCCGACGTCCTCACCAACTTTATCTTCCCGAGCAACACAGTAGCATCCCAACCTTCTCCTCTTCCGGATGACCACAAACTCGACTTCACACCACAACCGACCACAGCCACCATCACCTTTACCACCTTCATCATCATCGTCGGAACTATGGCATTGACAGCTGTAACCTCCGATTTCCAATTTACGAAATAATTAGATTTTTATTTTATTTTAAATATCAGACTTATAAAATATTTACCTTGAAATTCTAGTATTAGATTTTGAACAATGTTTGGTTTTAGAAGGTAATTTATAATCTTGTATAAAAATCATTTTTTCTAAATGTCGATTTATTATACAATAAATAAATAAATGATATTATATATAATACTCTGGCTTCGAATATTTATTGGCTTGAAATCATAAATTTTTTTGTTTAATAAAATTATTGAAAGACTAGTTGTTTTCATAAAATTTTTAATATCCATTGGATTAGTAAATAAGTAAATTACATAATTTCTAGGGTTTTGAAATAGGGATTTAATTAGTAGCATTTGGAATCAGTTAGCCTTGGAAGCCCTTAAAACATTTTTCTTAAATTATATTTTTCTATTAAATTTACCAGTTTACCGTCTTCCATTCACACCCTCATTTTTCCCACATGAAAAACCCATTTATATATATATATGATCTGGGCCATTCATTATTGGGCCAATCCGTACCCTTCATCCCACACCCTCTTTCCCTATTTAAGTCCCTCATCACCATTCCCAAGAAACCCTAACTAGCCCTCACAAATCCCCACAAGCCAACAAGCCACCACCATTTGTGTGCTCGTGTCCGTGTGTCCAGCATTACCGTGTCAGCCGTGTTGGCCTCGGGTCCGACCCCGGGTGTCCTATCATATCCATTCATTTCCTGTGTCCAGTTACAACTTTACAATCAGATTTTCGTGTCCGACACACCTGGACACATCCACCTCCACCACAGTACATCAACCACCGTGTCCAGCCCCGGACACCACCCCGACACATCCACAGCAGAACCCAAAAACCCTAACCTGGATCTGTCGACTACCGTCGGCGACCGAGACCTCCTTCTCTGAGCCGAGCACCGCCGGTTCCTCGAACCACCGTCGCCGCCGAGACGAACGTCGACCGACGACCACAGCAGAACCGCCTCACCCGCGTCGAGCCCGCGTCGAGCCTGCGTCGAGCCGTAGCCGCCTCGAGTTCCACCGCCGCTGGCGCCTCAGACCTCCTCACCCTCGCCGAGTCGACCGCCGCCTCGGATCCGCCTTGAGCCATATCCGCCGCCGAGTTCGACCAGACGCAGCAAGATCCACCGCCGCCTCGAACCAGGATCCGTCGACCGCTGCCTCGAACCGAGATCCGCCGAGCACCCACCGCCTCGAGCCGAACCCCACCACGCCGACCCCGGCGAGGCTCCTCCGCCGACGCCGGAGAAAACCCAACATGAGCCCCTCTTTCTCGTTCCCTTTCTTCTGATCTGAGGATTGGTTAATGTGTAATTAGGTTATATGTAATAGTTAGTTTAGTAAATAATAAATAGTTAGTTAATGTAATCAGTAGTTAATTTCTTAATCAGTTTAGTTAATATAATTAGTTAATTTATATCTAATTAGTTTAGTAATTATGTATAACTAGTTTATTAATTATATATATTAGTTTATTAATTATACATATTTAGTTTAGTATAAATAAAAATTAGTTTTATTGTTTTAAATGTATGAATCTAGTTAATTATTATGTGTAAAAATTTAGTTATGTAATAAATTAAAAGGGTTTCTGATTATGCAAAAATATAATAATTTTGGGGTTTATATTATTAATTAAAAATATAGTTTCAATAATAAAATTAGTTCAAATTTGGTTATTTTTGGACTGGTAACCGATTTCACTATAGATATAAAAATATATTGGCTTCTATGTAAATTCTAAATTTTTATAAATAAACTTTTAATTGTAATTATTGTTCAAAATAAATTCAAAATGATTTTCATAAAAATAAGGTGTTACCTTCATTACAAACAAACGATCATTTCTCCAATTAGCCTGGTATCCTTATCTCGGTTTTCGTGCCGAACTCCGATCATTGACTTCTTTATACAGTTTCTAGCTATTTGGACTGCTCTGAACCCATTGGAACTAACTGCTACTTCATTTGGGATCACCTTGAGAAGTGTGGCATTATATACATCCTTTGATTTGTTAATATATATAAAAATATTTGATTGATATATATATACAAATATGTATTTTGGTATAAAAATATATATTTATATACTTCTATTAGGTATATACACAAATACGTATTTTGTACAAATTACTAATAGATACTTATATATATATTATATACGTTTTTATTGGTATAATATGTATTAATGTATGTTTCAGTATTTAAAAATAAATAAATGTAAATTGGTATATATGTATATATAACCGTATTTTGGTATAAATATGTGTACCTTTATATATATAAACATGTATAAACATATTTTTGGTATATATATATATAGTATATATATATAAAAACTGTATTGATATATATATGTACTTATAAAACATATTTTGGTATATTACCTGTATATAGTATTGTATTATTTTGGTATGTATGTATATATATATATATATATATATATATATATATATATATATATATATATATATATATATATATATATATATATATATATATAATATAAGTTAATATGAATTTTGGTACATGTATACTAGTTTATATGTATTAGTGATGTATAATTTTTCACATAAATAAAATATATTTCCACTTATGTACATACAGTTATACCTATTTTGTATATCCTTTGGAATAACAATATATATGTATTATGTTTAATTATTAACAATATGTTTAATTGGGTATCTACTAGGTGATCCTAGGTGACCAATATCATACCTAGAGAAGTCCCGAACTCAGTATTTTTAGACTGTGTTAGCGTAGCATCTGATGCAAATGTGGTTTTGCTTGTGATATGTTTATAGGACTGTTGGGTTACCCAGGGGATACTCTGGAACAGGACATCGATAATTACCAGCTAAGGACCCAAGGCGAGTATATTCTCTGATTAGTTTCTAATTTATGATATCTCCTATGTTCGCTGTATCTAGTATAAATATCAATGTTCTTGACACGTTGGTTACACGGATTGGTATGCACGGATCTCGTCATGAGATGTTATTCCTTATTCATGGTGTAGCTGGTACAAGACTTGTTTCCTTGATATCTTGTGCATGTACAGACACTGAGACCCGGGGAGATTTGCTACCTCCCTAGGGAATCCCGTGCCATAGCGTACCATGATTGGATCTACTATACCAGTCGGGGGTTTGGAGAGTACTTTAGTGTACATATGTGATCATACCCAACTTTATATGCACCATAGCTCACCCCACATCTCACGTCGGGTGCGGCCTGACCATTTACATGCTCCATAGCTGTTACGTGTGATTAGCCTGACCTCTACATGCATCATAGCTAACCAACGGTTAGCCTGACCTTACATGAACCATAGCTAATCACATGTAACCAGCCTGATCAAGTTCCCAAGCCGATCACATATTAAAGCTAGTACTCACACACTTAGTCATAGAATTCTTGCTCATTGACATATTGTTCTTTTCCTGTATTTACTTACAGTATTTCCAGTATTTCTCTCATTGTATATTTCTCGTACCTATACATGCATCTGGTATGTTTCCATCTAGAACTGCTACATAGTTTATGTCATTTATATAGAACTGCTATTTAGAGATGTACTTTGCTCCTTCCTGACTGGAAAATATTTTTCCAGACTGTGACCTTAGTAGACTGGTTTCCGACACACTTGGGGGATTGGATGTTACTGATTGCAGGTATGATTATTGTGTCATTAGACTTGTGTTGTATTCTTTTTTTTCATATCGTGCTGTAGTTGTGATTGAGTATTTCTAGATTTATTTTATGATATCTACGTCTCCTTATGGAGTTGGATACTAGCGTGAGATTGTTTAGATAGTACTTGACCTAGACAGCGTTCTACCGCCGATGCTGCGGCGTAGGCTGGACGTACCCACGCTCTCGTGCCCCTAAACCGGGTGCGGGTTATGACACGTTTTAGTGGTGGCCCATGCAGGTCGGACTTCGCTAGTTGTGCGATGTCGTAGTAGTGCGACGTCTTAGTTGTACTACTACATGCCTGCTATAGAATATAGGATATAGGATACTAGGATGAGAGAGAATACTCAATCACAAATTCTTGAGAGATTCCTGGGACGACCCCTTGAGAATCTTATTATAATTTCCAAATTAAATCTTTTTCCTTGTTTTCGTCCGCTCTCGCTTGTTGTTATTAAACTTGATTCTTGTTGATAAGTTATTAAATTAAAATCTTGGTATCATTGTTGAGTTTGATTCTTGTTGACCAGTTGTTAAATTTAATTCTTGGTATCGTTGTTGAGTTGATTTCATATCGAGATGAATTTTACGGGCTAAATTTACGGTATCATCTGATGACATATTTTGATGAGGACAGTGAGAAAGGTAAAACGTCTACTTTGGTTATGGACCCTAGAGTTTATCGCAGCCATATTAGCTGTGGTGACGAGAACGTAGGAACCTGACTTGGATGTACATACTATAGTTATGAAACTTAGAGTCTCTCGCAGCCATACCGGTTGGCGTGGCGAGTATTCTAGATGACATGATTATAGGGTTGCATACCTTAGTTACGGAACCTGTCGTTTATCGCATCTATGCTTACTGGCGTGGTGAGGATTCTGTGTGTCATGATTTCTGACAGACGTGTATGATTATCAGGTTGTATCTTAAATTGGTTCTTAAAGTATCATCTCAAGACTTATCTATTTATGTTATTCCAGGACTTTGTTCCATCGCTTCTTTTCTTTACTAGCAGTAAAGATACCTTCCGTCCTTAACCCAGTTCTTTGAGCCTTATTTCTTTAAGGATCCTTGTTAGTGTGATAATTAGTGACTTGCAATTTTGGTTGTGTCTTATATTAGTTTGACTGAGTGTGACTTGTGAGTTTGTAAGTATTTCTTAGTTGGATATGTGAGCAGTAGGATTTAATTTAAAGTTAGCCCTTAGCATAGTACCTTGTAACAATGGTTCTAGGAGAAGTGTCATTAGAGACTGAGAGTTAAGGAGAGTATAGAGTATCAGTGATAGTTCTCAGAGTTAGTATCAGAGCCAATTACCCGTCCTGGATAATCATGATTATGTAATTGAGTGACCTATGTAAACGATTAAGTATCCAGGAATTGTGTTAAGGATTATGGAGCATGATGTTCAATTTGATGAATGATATCGGAAGTGTTAAAGGTAAAGAAATGTATATGCATAAAGGGTTTAATGAGATGTCATAAGTAGAGAAATATCAGGATTAGTAATGAAAGTTGTAAAGTGTATCACAAATTAGTTTAACAGGCTGTAAAAGGATTAAGAGATATGCTTATACATCAATCGAGATATAGAACCATATGCCTGCCCATGAGAGTAAAGAAACATGAGTATTATAGAAGGTACGGGTAAACATGAGTTCTAATGAGCTTGATGAGATAATTTATTAATGAAGCTAGTAATATAATACCAAGGGTGCTAATGATTCTATATCAAGGATTGTCAAGAATGACGTTAATAACAGTAAGCACCCTGTATTATGATAAATTAGATGATATACCAGTTGACATAAATTGAAAATCATGAAAGAAATTACAGGTGATGAAAACTTTGATCATTGGAGATAATGGTGCAAGTGATTCAGGCAGTACAATTTTAGTACACAGTTATAGACACTAGATGCATTGAGTGCACCTCGAGTATTAGAGACTACGAGCACTTATACGTAAATTGGTGGATTTATAAATTAAAAAGTGGAAATGAATTTTTGAGAATTATTGAGAAGTTGGGATTGTGTCATTAAAATTTTGAGGATTTCAAATATGAATTCAATAAACATGGTTAAGGCTACAAAGATTTTAGAAGTGATTAAATTTTATTTCGATGTTGAGTATCTGACTTTGAGGAGGTATATGCAAATTATTTTAAGTTGATCGAGAAGTTAAACCTTGATGATTATTTTGAGGATTAAATTTTATGGTAGATGAGAAATATGAATATTAATATATGAGTAGATGATATACATGTGTAAGGATCTGTGGCTTGAGTATGCTTGAGATGGCACCACAAACAGACTTGGGTGTCCATCTAGAGTTGTATTAGAGAGAGCAGTGCTTAGTGTGTTGTGTTGCACTTGGCGTGCACTTGAGTGATAAGAACAACTAGTATAGACAATTACAGTAGGTAAGAGAGCTAGCAGTGGTTGTGCTTGTAGTAGAAACAGTGGTACCTAAAGGGATAGGAGTATCAAACCTTGAATGCATCTTTGACCTATGATTGTGCTAGAGGTCCTTGGTATCAGATTTTAGTATAAATAAACAGGTGTGTGCAATACGGATATATTCATGGATTTTGTGGATTAATGATTAGTCGATTGGGTACCAGTGTACAGGAATAGGAATTAGATAGTGAATGTGCTAGAGTTAAGAGTATGTTAGAGATAGGAGATACCGCAAGAAATATGTTAGCAGGTTCTTTCTTTTTCTCATGTTGTTTTTGTCTTCTGATTGATTGATTCCCTAGTACCGTGGTTTGTATTCGTGATTTTTGATTGATTGTAGCTAGTAGTACACCCTGGCAGAGGCTGCAATACCATGACAAAAGATACATGACCTATATATTTTCTTAGATTGCATGACTGTAGGTAGAATTTTCTTAAACCACGATCATTGAGGTTTAGACCATAGCAAAGATTTTGAGAAGATTATGATTGGACGAAAGGGACAAGAAGATTTAAAATTTAAGGATAAGCATTCATCTAAATAAAGAGTTAATGAGTAATATAACGGAATTGATGGACCATTAATTTTACGAAAATTGAGGTATGATTGAAATTCGAGGATAAACATTAACTTAAATTAAGAGTTAAGAAATTCACAGGGCAAAATTGAGGATTTATTAATTTTAGGAAGGTCTTGATATGATTGATTATTAAAATTTGAGAAAATTTGGGAAATTATCATTTTATCTATTTGATTGCAAAATAGAAATTTGAAATTCTATATTATGAATGTTGCATTGAAGATTCTGAAAGTATCGCATCGTTGAGTAATTGAGGAAAAAGAAAATCAGGAAATAAAAAAATTGTTAATGGAATAGTGCCGAATTAATTCTCGGGATGAAGATTTATATTTGAATAAGCATCAATTGAATTTGAGTTAGAGGAATAGGATGATTGATGGATTAGTGTTTAAAATTTAAATTGGGATACAGATTTTTAAATATTATAAATATACATTGATTGGAATTCAATTGGAGGATTGGATATTAAAATCCTTGAGTAATTAGATAAAAAAAAAAAAAAAAATTTGAGGAGATTATTACAAAAAGGGGATTGATTTTTAACTTAAAGATTTTCAGGAATTTGATGTTATAGGACTTTGAAAGGTTGAGAAATAACAATATGGAATTACTTCATGATTGTTTGGCTTGAAATTTAAATTTTGATAGAAATAATATAATGTGTAAATGCAAATATTGAGGATCTTAAATTTCGAGGACGAAATTTTTCTAAGGTGGGTAGACTTGTAACCTCCGATTTCCAATTTCCAAAATAATTAGATTTTTATTTTATTTTAAATATCAGACTTATAAAATATTTACCTTGAAATTCTAGTATTAGATTTTGAACAATGTTTGGTTTTAGAAGGTAATTTATAATCTTGTATAAAAATCATTTTTTCTAAATGTCGATTTATTATAGAATAAATAAATAAATGATATTATATATAATACTCTGGCTTCGAATATTTATTGGCTTGAAATCATAAATTTTTTTGTTTAATAAAATTATTGAAAGACTAGTTGTTTTCATAAAATTTTTAATATCCATTGGATTAGTAAATAAGTAAATTACATAATTTCTAGGGTTTTGAAATAGGGATTTAATTAGTAGCATTTGGAATCAGTTAGCCTTGGAAGCCCTTAAAACATTTTTCTTAAATTATATTTTTCTATTAAATTTACCAGTTTATCGTCTCCCATTCACACCCTCATTTTTCCCACATGAAAAACCCATTTATATATATATATGATCTGGGCCATTCATTATTGGGCCAATCCGCACCCTTCATCCCACACCCTCTTTCCCTATTTAAGTCCCTCATCACCATCCCCAAGAAACCCTAACTAGCCCTCACAAATCCCCACAAGCCAACAAGCCACCACCATTTGTGTGCTCGTGTCCGTGTGTCCAGCATTACCGTGTCAGCCGTGTTGGCCTCGGGTCCGACCCCGGGTGTCCTATCATATCCATTCATTTCCTGTGTCCAGTTACAACTTTACAATCAGATTTTCGTGTCCGACACACCCGGACACATCCACCTCCACCATAGTACATCAACCGCCGTGTCCAGCCCAGGACACCACCCCGACACATCCACAGCAGAACCCAAAAACCCTAACCTAGATTTGTCGACTACCGCCGGCGGCCGAGACCTCCTCCTCTGAGCCGAGCACCGCCGGTTCCTCGAACCACCGCCGCCGCCGAGACGAACGTCGACCGACGACCACAGCAGAACCGCCTCACCCGCGTCGAGCCCGCGTCGAGCCCGCGTCGAGCCCGCGTCGAGCCGTAGCCGCCTCGAATTCCACCGCCGCTGGCGCCTCGGACCTCCTCACCCTCGCCGAGTCGACCACCGCCATGGATCCGCCTCGAGCCAGATCCGCCGCCGAGTTCGACCAGACGCAGCAAGATCCGCCGCCGCCTCGAACCAGGATCCGTCGACCGCTGCCTCGAACCGAGATCCGCCGAGCACCCACCGCCTCGAGCCGAACCCCACCGCGCCGACCCCGGCGAGGCTCCTCCGCCGACGCCGGAGAAAACCCAACGTGAGCCCCTCTTTTTCGTTCCCTTTCTTCTGATCTGAGGATTGGTTAATGTGTAATTAGGTTATATGTAATAGTTAGTTTAGTAAATAATAAATAGTTAGTTAATGTAATCAGTAGTTAATGTAATCAGTAGTTAATTTCTTAATCAGTTTAGTTAATATAATTAGTTAATTAATGTCTAATTAGTTTAGTAATTATGTATAACTAGTTTATTAATTATATATATTAGTTTATTAATTATACATATTTAGTTTAGTATAAATAAAAATTAGTTTTATTGTTTTAAATGTATGAATCTAGTTAATTATTATGTGTAAAAATTTAGTTATGTAATAAATTAAAAGGGTTTCTGATTATGCAAAAATATAATAATTTTGGGGTTTATATTATTAATTAAAAATATAGTTTCAATAATAAAATTAGTTCAAATTTGGTTATTTTTGGACTGGTAACCGATTTCACTATAGATATAAAAATATATTGGCTTCTACGTAAATTCTAAATTTTTATAAATAAACTTTTAATTGTAATTATTGTTCAAAATAAATTCAAAATGATTTTCATAAAAATAAGGTGTTACCTTAATTACAAACAAACGACCATTTCTCTAATTAGCCTGGTATCCTTATCTCGGTTTTCGTGCCGAACTCCGATCATGGACTTCTTTATACAGTTTCTAGCTATTTGGACTGCTCCGGACCCATTGGAACTAACTGCTACTTCATTTGGGATCACCTTGAGAAGTGTGGCATTATATACATCCTTTGATTTGTTAATATATATAAAAATATTTGATTGATATATATATACAAATATGTATTTTGGTATAAAAATATATATTTATATACTTCTATTAGGTATATACACAAATACGTATTTTGTACAAATTACTAATAGACACTTATATATATATTATATACGTTTTTATTGGTATAATATGTATTAATGTATGTTTCAGTATTTAAAAATAAATAAATGTAAATTGGTATATATGTATATATAACCGTATTTTGGTATAAATATGTGTACCTATATATATATATATAAACATGTATAAACATATTTTTGGTATATATATATATAGTATATATATATAAAAACTGTATTAATATATATATGTACTTGTAAAACATATTTTGGTATATTACCTGTATATAGTATTATATTATTTTGGTATGTATGTATATATATATATATATATATATATATAATATAAGTTAATATGAATTTTGGTACATGTATACTAGTTTATATGTATGAGTGATGTATAATTTTTCACATAAATAAAATATATTTCCACTTATGTAAATACAGTTATACCTATTTTGTATATCCTTTGGAATAACAATATATATGTATTATGTTTAATTATTAATAATATGTTTAATTGGGTATCTACTAGGTGATCCTAGGTGACCATTATCATACCTAGAGAAGTCCCGAACTTAGTATTTTTAGACTGTGTTAGCGTAGCATCTGATGCAAATGTTGTTTTGCTTGTGATATGTTTATAGGACTGTTGGGTTACCCAGGGGATACTCTGGAACAGGACATCGATAATTACCAACTAAGGACCCAAGGCGAGTACATTCTCTGATTAGTTTCTAATTTATGATATCTCCTATGTTCGCTGTATCTAGTGTAAATATCCATGTTCTTGACACGTTGATTACACGGATTGGTATGCACGGATCTCGTCATGAGATGTTATTCCTTATTCATGGTGTAGCTGGTACAAGACTTGTTTCCTTGATATCTTGTGCATGTACAGACACTGAGACCCGGGGAGATTTGCTACCTTCCTAGGGAATCCCGTGCCATAGCGTACCATGATTGGATCTACTATACCAGTCGGGGGTTTGGGGAGTACTTTAGTGTAGATATGTGATCATACCCAACTTTATATGCACCATAGCTCACCCCATATCTCACGTCGGGTGCGGCCTGACCATTTACATGCTCCATAGCTGTTACGTGTGATTAGCCTGACCTCTACATGCATCATAGCTAACCAACGGTTAGCCTGACCTTACATGAACCATAGCTAATCACATGTAACCAGCCTGATCAAGTTCCCAAGCCGATCACATATTAAAGCTAGTACTCACACACTTAGTCATAGAATTCTTGCTCATTGACATATTGTTCTTTTCCTGCATTTACTTATAGTATTTCCAGTATTTCTCTCATTGTACATTTCTCGTACCTATACATGCATCTGGTATGTTTCCATCTAGAACTGCTACATAGTTTATGTCATTTATATAGAACTGCTATTTAGAGATGTACTTTGCTCCTTCCTGACTGGAAAATATTTTTCCAGACTGTGACCTTAGTAGACTGGTTTCCGACACACTTGGGGGATTGGATGTTACTGATTGCAGGTATGATTATTGTGTCATTAGACTTGTATTGTATTCTTTTTTTTCATATCGTGCTGTAGTTGTGATTGAGTATTTCTAGATTTATTTTATGATATCCACGTCTCCTTATGGAGTTGGATACTAGCGTGAGATTGTTTAGATAGTACTTGACCTAGACAGCGTTCTACCGCCGATGCTGCGGCGTAGGCTGGACGTACCCACGCTCTCGTGCCCCTAAACCGGGTGCGGGTCGTGACAACAGTACCCCCGACATCCCGACTTCCACTCCTTCTCGACATCATGACACAGCCACCACCATCACCATTAACATCAACAACCTCCTTCTTCTTTTCCATCATCTCCTTCTCGAGCCTTCGACCTGGCCGGACTACCCCGAGCCCCGCTGCCTGTCTCCTCCCTGCTCTCTCCTCCTCCTCGACAGAGCAGTACCTTCCCCACTGAACCACCTGTCTGAGCTCTGACTCCGGTAGCCCTGCCACGACCACCTCGACTCCCCTTCATCACCTTCACCATCATCATCACCTTCATCATAACCATGATCATCAATATCGTCGTCATCGTCGTCATCATCGTTGATCTCGTATGTACCCACCAAGGTTCGTACCTGTCTCCACCTCTTTCATGATTTTATGTATGTATGTGTGAATAGTATAGGGTTTAGCATATTGCTTCATGGTTAGTTTAGTTAATGTGAATTTCAGACCCGTGTCGGTGAACCCAATGACTCGTATACGTATACGTATACATATGTGTATTATAATTAAATTGATATATATATATATAAATATATGGATGTATTTATATAAGTAATTATATGCTAGTAATATGTATGACTGTAATATATATATATATATATATATATTCTATGGTAATTAAATGCTAATACCAATTGTGATTACAATATATATATATATACTATATGACCGGGGTATAATTACGGATATCCTGTATTTATAGTTGACCTTGTAACCTTGAGTGATTATGAGTGTCTGTCTTATGTACACTGACGTACTGACGAGACATATGCTAGTGATTGGCTGTCTAATTATACACAGCATTTGCAGATGTGACACCCATGTAATTAGATGCACACTCGGCCCTGTTAGTTGACCAGTGTCATACCTAGCATAGCCCTGAGTTCATTGTATTTATAATTGTGTGTTAGAGAAATGACTGATTCTGCATTATTATTAAGTGATGTCTATAGGACTGTTGGATTATTCAGACGAGACTTCGAAAACAGGATATTGGTATTTCCAACAGAGCACCCTAGGCGAGTACATTCTCTGACAGTTTTTATTATGTTGATTATCTATATGATTCTAGTTCTATAGCGTACATGATTTTGACACTATGTATACACGAGTTGGCATCATCGAGACCTGTCATGAGGAGTCATGATTGGGATCCATCGTGCTAGCTGGGGATGGGGAAATATTTTTAGATTATGTGTCATACCCAACTCTACACGAATTATAGCTCACCCATACCTCACGTCGGTGCAGCCTGACCATTACATGCATCATAGCCTGTTATGTATGATTAGCCTCACTATTGCTTGCAACAGAGCTATCCAGATGGTTAGCCTGACCTTACATGAATCATAGCTAGTCATACATAACAAGCCTGATCAGTCCCAAGCTGATCACATGATATGCTGATGTTTCACACACTTAGCTAGATATTCTAGACATGTATTTACAGTTTATAGTTTAAGCATTCCCTTATATTCTAGTTATTATTCTAGTATTCCCTTATATTCTAGTTATTGTTCTTGCATTCACTTATATTCTAGTTATTGTTCTAGCATTCACTTATATTCCCGTTCATTGTTCTAGCATTCACTTGTATTCCTGTACATTGCTAGTATGTTATTGATGATGACATATGCTCCAGTATTTCTATTTCCAGTATTTCATACTCACCAGTATTCTTATTTCTAGTATTATATCCATCTTATATTTCTTTACACTGTATTATATTTTTTGTCAATATACATGGAACTGTTGTTAATACTTGTACTTTGCTCCATCCTGACTGGAAATATTTTTCTAGACTATGACTTAGAGGACTTGTTTCCAGCATACTTGGAGATTTGGATGTTATAGATTGCATGTTAGATTAATTTTGTTGTTTAGACTTGTCTTGTATTTCGTTTATTTTTTTGATATCTCAACGTGCTTTAGTAATGTGATTGAGTATTTCTATATTATGTGGTGATATCCGTGTCTCCTTATGGAGTTGGATACTCATGTGAGATTGATTAGATTGCAGTGTGACCTAGACAATGTTATATCGCCGATGTTGCAGCGTAGGCTGGACGTACCCACATACTCGTGCCCCAAATTTCAGGTGCGGGTCATGACATATAGGTCACCCATACTAGGGAGGTCACCGATCCAAATGGAGGTTACCCATCCTATGAAGGTCACCCATCGTATGGAGGTTACCCATCCTATGGGAGGTCACCCATCCTAAGGGAGGTTACCCATCCTAGGGAGGTTACCCATCCTATGGGATATCACCCATCCTACGAGAGGTCACCCATCCTATAGGTCACCGATACTTTGGGAGGTCAACCATCCTTAGGGAGGTTACCCATCCAAATAGAGATCACCCATCTTACGAGAGGTTACCCATCCTAAGAGTGGTAACCCACCCAAATGGAGGTCACCCATCCTATGAGAGGTTACCCATCCTATGAAGGAGGTCGCCCATCCGAAGGTTATCCATCCTTAGGGAGTTTGCCCTTCCTAACGGAGGTCACCCATCCTACAAGAGATTACCCATTCTACGGATGGGTAGCCTCCCCATGATGGGTGACCTTCATAGGATGTATAACCTCCCTAGGATGGGTAACCTCCCTTAGGATGGATAACCTCCATACGATGGTTATCCTCTCGTAGGATGGGTGACCTCTCTTAGGATTGGTGACATCTATTTGGATGGGTGACCTCCCGTAGGATGGGTAAACTCCCTTAGGATGGGTAACCTCCCTTATGGTGACCTCCTATAGGATGGGTAACCTCCCTTAGGATGGATAACCTCCATACGATGGGTATTCTCTCATAGGATGGGTGACCTCTCTTAGGATGGGTGATATCTATTTGGATGGGTGACCTCCCGTAGGATGGGTAAACTCCCTTAGGATGGATAACCTCCCTTAGGGTGACCTCCTATAGGATGGGTAACCTCCCTAGGATGGGTAACCTCCCTAGGATGGGTGACCTCCCGTAGGATGGGTAACCTCCCTAGGATGGGTGACCTATAGGATGGGTAACCTTCCTAGGATCGGTGTCCTCCCTAGGATGGGTGTCCTCCTTTGGATGGGTAACCTCCATACGATGGGTAACCTCTCTTAGGATGGGTGACATCTATTTGGATGGGTAACCTCCCTTAGGATGGGTGATCTCTCGTAGGATGGATGGCCTTCCTTAGGGTGGGTGACCTCCTGTAGGATGGGTCACCTTCCTTAGGATGGATGACTTCCCTAGGATTGGTAACCTCTCATAGGATGGGTGACCTCCCGTAGGATGGGCGACCTATCGTAGGATGGGTAACCTCCCTTAGGATGGGTAACCTCTCGTAGGATGGGTAACCTCCCTTAGGATGGGTGACCTCCCTAGGATGGGTAACCTCCCTTAGGATGGGTGACCTCCATTTGGATTGGTAACCTCTCTTAGGATGGTTAACTTCCCTTAGGTTGGGTGACCTTCATATGATAGGTAAACTCCATACGATGGGTGACCAATAGCAGGATGGATGACCTCCCTAAGGATGGGTAACCTCAAGATGGGTTACCTCCTTTTGGATGGAAAACCTCTCTTAGGATGGGTAGCCTTTCGTAGGATGGGTGTCCTCTATAAGATGGGTAACCTCTCGTAGGATTGGTGTCCTCCTTAGGATGGGTAACCTCCCTAAGTATGGGTGACCTCCCATAGGATTGGTAACCTGTCATAGGATGGGTGACCATTGTAGGATAGGTAACCTCTCATAGGATGGGGGACCTCTCATAGGATGGGTGACCTCTCATTGGATGGGTGACCTTCATTGGATGGGTGACCTGCCATAGGATGGGTGACCTCCCTAGGATGGGTAACCTCCATTTGGATGGGTGACCTCCCGTAGGATGTGTGACCTTTCTTAGGATGGGTGACCTCCCCTAGGAAGGGTAACCTCCCTTAGGATGGGTAACATCCCTTAGGATGGATAACATCCCTAAGGATGGGTGACTTGACTTTCCCTAGGATGGGTAACCTCCCTTAAGATGGGTGACCTCCCTAGGATGGGTGACCTCGCATATGATATGTGACCTTCCTTAAGATGGGTAACCTCCCTAAGTATGGGTGACTTTCATATGATGGGTAACCTCCCTTAGGATGGGTGACCTCCATACGATGGGTGACCTTCAAATGATAGGTAACCTCTCTTAGGAGGGTGACCACCCTAAGGATAGGTGACCTACCGTAGGGTGGGTGATCTACCGTAGGATAGGTGACCTCCATATGATGGGTAACCTCCCTTATGATTGGTAACCTCCCAAAGGATAGGGGACCTCTCTTAGGTTGGTGACCTCGCTTAGGATTGGTGACCTTCCTTAGGATGGGTGACCTCACTTAGGATAGGTGACCTCCTATAGGATGGGTAACCTCTCATAGGATGGGTAACCTCTCTAGGATGGGTGACCTCTCGTAGGATAGGTAACCTCCATACGATATGTGACCTTCATATTATGGGTGAGCTCCCTAGGATGGGTGACCTTCTGTAGGATGGGTGACCTCCCTTAGGATGGGTGACCTCTCTTAGGATGGGTGACCTCCTATAGGATGGGTAACCTCTCGTAGGATGGGTGACCTCCCGTAGGATGGGTGACCTCCCGTGTGATGGGTGACCTTCTTTTAATGGGTGACCTCCCTAGGATGGGTGGCCTCCCATAGGATGGGTGACCTCCCTAGGATGGGTAACCTCTCGTAGGATGGGTAACCTCCCTTAGGTTGGATAACCTCCCTTGGATGGGTAACCTCCCATTAGATGGGTGACCTTCCGTAGGATAGGTGACCTCCCGTAGGATGGTTGATCTCCCTTAGGATGGGTGATCTCCCTTAGGATGGGTAACCTTCCGTAGGATGGGAGACCTGTCTTAGCATGGGTGACCTCCAGTAGAAATGGTGATCTCTCGTAGCATGGGTAATCTCCTTTAGGATGGGTGACCTCCTGTGGTATGGGTGACCTCCCTTAGGATTGATGACCTCCCTAAGGATGGGTGACCTCCCATAGGATGGGTGACCTATAGGATAGGAAACCACCCATAGGATAGGTGACCTCCCTTAGGATGGTTAACCTCTCTTAGGATGGGTGACCTTCCGTAGGATGGGTAAACTCCCGTAGGATGGGTGACCTCCCTTAGGATGATTAACCTCTCTTAGGATGGATGACCTCCCATAGGATGGGTGACCTACCTTAGGATGGGTGACCTTCCTAAGGATGGGTGACCTCCCATAGGATGGGTGACCTATAGGATATGTAACCACCCGTAGGATGGGTGGCCTCCCTTGGGATGGTTAACCTCCCTTAGGATGGGTGACCTCCCGTAGGATGGGTAACCTCCCTAAGGATGGATGACCTACCGTAGGTTGAGTGACCTCCCTTAGGATAGGTTACCTCCCGTAGGATGGGTGATATCCTGTAGGAAGGATGACCTCCCTTAGGATAGGGGTGACCTTCTTAAGGATGGATGAGGTCTCGTAGGATGGATAACCTCCCTTAGGATGGGTGACCTCCCGTAGGATGGGTGACCTCTCGTAGGATGGGTAACCCCCATTTGGTTGGGTGACCTCCCATAGAATGAGTGACCTTCCTAGGATGGGTAACCTACCTTAGGATGGGTGACCTCACGTATGATAGGTAACCTCTCTTAGGATGGGTAACCTCTCGTAGGATTAGTGACCTCCATTTGGATGGGTGACCCCCCGTAGGATGGGTAGCCTCTATTTGGATGGGTAACCACCTGTAGGTTGGGTAACCTCCCTAGGATGGATTACCTCCCTTAGGATGGGTGACCTCCATTTGGATGGAAGACCTCCCGTAGGATGAGTGACCTCCCTTAGGATGGGTGACCTCTCGTAGGATGGGTGACCTCTCTTAGGATTGGTGACCCCCCGTAGGATGGGTTACCTCTATTTGGATGGGTAACCACTCGTAGGTTGGGTAACCTCCCTAGGATGGGTTACCTCCCATAGGATGGGTGACCTCTCGTTGGATGGTTAACCTCCCTAAGGATGGGTGACCTCCTTTAGGATGGAAAACCTCTCTTAGGATGGGTGACCTCTATTTGGATGGGTGATCTCCAGTATGATGGGTGACCCCCCTTAGGATGGGTAACATCCATTTGGATGGGTAACCACCCATAGGTTGGATAACCTCCCCAGGATGGGTTACCTCCCTTAGGATGGGTGACCTCTAGTAGAATGGGTGACCTCCCTCAGATGGGTGACCTCCCTTGGGATGGGTGACCTCCCGTATGTTGGGTAACCTCCCTTAGGATGGGTGACCTCCCTTAGGATGGGTATCCTTTCTTAGGATGGGTGACCTCCATTTGGATGGGTGACCTCCCGAAGGATGGGTGACCCCACGTAGGATGGGTAACCTCCATTGGGATGGGTAACCACCCGTAGGTTGGATAACATCCTTTGGATGGGTTACCTCCCTTAGGATGGGTGACCTCTAGTAGGATGGGTGACCTCCAATAGGATGGATAACTTTCGTAGGATGGGTAACCTGCCACTCTTAAGATGGATGAACTTCCTTAGGATGGGCAACCTCCGGTAGAATGGGTGACCTCCCTAGGATGGGTAACCTCCCTTAGGATGGGTGACCTCCCTTAGGATGGGTGACCTCCCAAAGATGGGTAACCTCCCTTAGGATGGGTGACCTCCTTTAGGATGGTTAATCTCCATAGGATGGGTAAACTCCGGATGTGTGACCTCCCGTAGGATGGGTGACCTTTCGTAGGATGGGTAACCACCGTTAGGATGGGTCACTCATCCTACGGGAGGTCACTCATCCTACGGTAGGTCACCCATCCTAAGAGAGGTTACCCATTATATGAAGGTCTCCTATCCTAGTGGATATCATCCATCCCACGAGAGGTCACCCATCCTATAGGTCACCCATCCGATGGAAGGTTACCCATCCTATGGTTGGTCACCCATCCTACTAGAGGTCACCCATCCTAGGGAGGTTACCCATCCTACGGGATATCACCAATCCTACGAGAGGTCACCCATCCTATAGGTCAACCATTCTATGGGAGGTTGCCCATCCTACGGTAGGTCACCCATCATACTAGAGGTCACCCATCCTAGGGAGGTTACCCATCCAACGGGATATCACCCATTCTACGAGAGGTCACCCATCCTATCGGTGGTTATCCATCCTACGGTAGGTCACCCATCATACTAGAGGTCACCCATCCTAGGGAGGTTACCCATCCTACGGGGGGTCACCCATCCTACGGGGGGTCACCCATCCTATGGGAGGTCACCCATCCTAAGGGAGGTTACCCATCAAATGGAGATCACCCATCGGACGAGGGGTCACCCATCCTACGGGAGGTCAACCATCCGGAGGTTACCCATCCTATGTAGGTTAACCATCCTACGAGAGGTCACCCATCCTACGGGAGGTTACCCATCCTTCGAGAGGTTACCCATCCTAAGGGAGGTAACCAATCCTATGGGAGGTCACCTATCATACGTGAGGTCACCCATTCTATGAGAGGTCACACATCCTATAGGTCACCAATCCTATGTGAGGTAACCCATCCTTAGGGAGGTCACCCATCCTAAGAGAGGTCACCCATCCTATAGGTCACCCATCCTAAGGGAGGTCACCCATCCTAAGAGAGGTCACCAATCCTATGGAAGTTCACTCATCCTACGGTTGATCACCCATCCTTAAGAGAGGTTACCCATCATATGAAGGTCACCTATCCTAGTGGATATCATCCATCCTATGAGAGGTCACCCATCCTATGGAAGGTTACCCATCCTATGGTAGGTCACCCATCCAACTAGAGGTCAACCATCCTAGGGAGGTTACCTATCCTACGGTATATCACCAATCCTACGAGAGGTCACCCATCCTATAGGTCAACCATTCTATGGGAGGTTACCCATCCTACGGTAGGTCACCCATCTGACTAGAGGTCACCCATCTTAGGAAGGTTACCCATCCAACGGGATACCACCCATCCTACTAGAGGTAACCCATCCTATAGGTCACCCATCCTATCGAAGGTTACCCATCCAACGGTAGGTCACCTATCCTACTAGAGGTCCCCCAACTTAGGGAGGTTACACATCCTACGGGGGGTCACCCATCCTATGAGAGGTCACCCATCCTATGGGAGGTTATCCATCCAAATGGAGGTCACCCATCTGACGAGGGGTCACCCATCCTACGGGAGGTCACCCAACCAAATGGAGATCACCCATCCTACGGGGGGTCACCCATCCTAATTGAGGTCTCCTATCCTATGGGAAGTCACCTATCCTAGGGAGGTTATCCATCCTAGGGAGGTCACCAATACTATGGATATCACCCATCCTAAGAGAGGTCACCCATCCTAGGGAGGTCACCCATGCTAAGGGAGGTCACCCATCCTACGTGATATCACCCATCGTACGGTAGGTCACCAATACTAAAGGAGGTCACTCATCCTACGGTAGGTCACCCATCATACTAGAGGTTACCCATCATAATATAGATCACCCATCCTAAGGGAGGTCACCTATCATACGAGATGTCACCCATCCTATGAGAGGTCACCCATCCTAGGGAGGTCTCCCATCCTAAGGGAGGGTGCGGGTGACCTCTCATAGGTTTGGTAACCTCCATTTGGATGGTTAACCACCCGTATGATGGATGACCTCTCATAGGTTGGGTAATCTTCCTAAGTATGGTTGACCTCCCGTAGGTTGGGTGACCTCACTTAGGATGGATAACCTCTCTTAGGATGGGTGACCTCCCTAAGGATGGGTGACCTCCTATAGGATAGGAGACCTCTTTTAGGAAGGGTAACCTCCCTTAGGATAGGTCACCTCCCGTAGGATGGGTAACCTCCCTAGTATGGTTGACCTCCCGTAAGATGGGTGACCTCCCTTAGGATGGGTAACCCATCGAAAGGGAGGTCACCCATCCGAAAAGAGGTTACCCATCCTATGGAAGGTTACCCATCCTATAGGAGGTCATCCATCCTAAGGAAGGTCATCCATCCAAATGGTGGTTACATATCCTATGGGAGGTCACCAATCCTAGGGAGGTCACCCATCCTATCCTGTGAAGGTCACCCATCGTATGGAGGTTACCCATCCTAAGGGAGGTCACCCATCCTAGGAAGGTTACCCATCCAAGAGAGGTCACCCATCCTGGGGAGGTTACCTATCCTACAGTAGGTTACCCATCCTATGGGAGGTCACCCATCCTAGGAAGGACACCCATCTGGAGGTTACCCATCCTAGGGGAGGTTACCTATCCTACGGGAGGTTACCCATCCTAAGGGAGGTCACCCATCCTATTAGAGGTTACCCATCCTAAGAGAAGTTACCCATCCTAAGGGAGGTCACCTATCTTAGGGAGGTTATCCATCCTACGAGAGGTCACCCATCCTAAGGGAGGTCACCCATCCTAGGAAGGATATCCAACCTACGGAAGGTCACTCATCCAGAGGTTACCCATCCTAAGGGAGGTCACCCATCCAAATGGAGGTCACCCATCCTGGGGAGGTCAACTATCCTACGGTAGGTTACCCATCCTATGGGAGGTCACCCATCCTAGGGAGGACACCCATCTGGAGGTTACCCATCCTAGGGGAGGTTACCTATCCTACGGGAGGTTACCCATCCTAAGGGAGGTCACCCATCCTACTAGAGGTTACCCATCCTAAGAGAAGTTACCCATCCTAAGGGAGGTCACCTATCCTAGGGAGGTTACCCATCCTACGAGAGGTCACCCATCCTATGGGAGGTCACCCATCCTAGGGAGGATATCCAACCTACGGAAGGTCACTCATCCGGAGGTTACCCATCCTAAGGGAGGTCACCCATCCAAATGGAGGTCACCTATCCTGGGGAGGTCACCTATCATAAGGGAGGTTACCCATCCTAAGGGAGGTTACCCATCCTACGGGAGGTTATCAATCCTACGGAAGGTCACCCATCCTAAGGGAGGTTACCCTTCCAAATGGAGGTTACCCATCCTAGGGAGGTCACCAATCCTATGGGTCACCCATCCTATGGGAGGTCATCCATACATAAGGAGGTTACCCATCCTTAGGGAGGTTACACATCCTAGGAAGGTCACCGATCCTAAGAGAGGTCACCCATACTACAGGAACCCATACTACAGGAGGTTAACCATCATATAGAGGTCACCCATCCTATAGGTCACCCATCATACGGGAGGTTACCCATTCTAGGGAGGTTACCCATCCTTCTATAGGTCACCCATCCTAAGGAAAATTACTCATCCTACGTGAGGTCATCCATTCTAAGTTAGGTCACCTATCCTAAGTTAGGTCACCCATCCTAACGGATGATACCCATCATACGGGAGATCAGCCATCCCATGGGAGATGGGTGACCTCTCTAGGATGAATAACCTCCCTTAGGATGGGTGACCTCCCATAGGTTGGGTAATCTCTCATAGGATGGGTGACCTCTGTTAGGATGGGTAACCACCATAGCATGGGTGACCTCCCTAAGGATGGGTGACCTCACGTATGATGGGTAATATTTCGTAGGATGGGTGGCCTCCCGTAGGATGGGTGACCTCCCATAGGATGAGTAACCACTCTTAGGATGGGTAACCTCCCTTAGGATAGGTGACCTCTCATAGGTTGGGTAACCTCCGTTAGGATGGTTAACCTTCCTAAGGGAGGTTACCCATACAAATGGAGGTCACCCATCCTATGGGAGGTCATCCATCCAAATGGAGGTCACCTTTTCTGCGAGAGATTACCCATCCTAAGAGAGGTTAGCCATCCTAGGTGAGGTCACCCATCCAAAGGAAGGTTACCCAACCTATGAGAGGTCACCCATCCTAAGGGAGGTCACCCATCCAAATGGAGGTTACCTATCCTACGGGAGATTACCCATCCTATGAAGGTCACCCATCGTATGAGCGGTTACCCATCAAACGAGAGGATACCCATCCTACGATAGGTCACCCATCCTATGGGAGGTCACCCATCCTATGAAGGTCACCCATCCTAGGGAGGTCACCCATCCTACGGGAGGTCTTCTATCCTATGAAGGTCACCCATCCTACGGAAGATCACCTATACTAGGGATGTCACCCATCCAAAGGGAGGTCACCTATCCAAATAGAGGTTACCCATCCTAAGGGAGGTTATCCATCCTATGAGAGGTCACCCATCCTATAGGTCACCTATCCAAAAGGAGGTTACCTATCCTAAGGTTGGTTGCCCATCATACGGGTGGTTACCCATCCTAGGAAGGTTACCCATCCAAAGGAAGATCAGTCATCCAACTGGAGGTCACCCATCCTAAGGGAGGTCACCCATCTGGAGGTTATCCATCCTACGGGAGGTCATCCATCCAAAGGGAGGTCACCCATCCTATTAGAGGAAATACATCCTATAGGTCACCCATCCTAAGGGAGGTTATCCATCCGAAGGTTACCCATCCTAAGGGAGGTCACCCATCCTAGGGAGGTCACCCATCCTAGGGAGGTTACCCATCCTACTGGAGGTCACCCATCCTAATGGTTGTCACCCATCCTACGAGAGGTCACCCATCCTATAAAGGTCACCCATCGTATGAAGGTTACCCATCCTATAAAGGTCACCCATCCTACGGGAGGTTATCCAAAGGGAGGTTATCCATCCTAAGGTTGGTTGCCCATCATACGGATGGTTACCCATCCAAATAGAGTTTACCCATCCTAGGAAGGGTACCCATCCAAAGGAAGATCACCCATCCTACGAGAGGTCACCCATCCTAAGTGAGGTCACCCATTCGGAGGTTACCCATCCTACGGGAGGTCACCCATCCGAAGGGAGGTCACCGATCCTATGAGAGGTCACCAATCCTATAGGTCATCCATCCTAAGGGAGGTTACCCATCCGGAGGTTATCCATCCTAAAGGAGGTCACCCATCCTAGGGAGGTTACCTACCCTACTAGAGGTCACCCATCCTATGAGAGGTCACCCATCCTATGAAGGTCACCCATCGTATGGAGGTTACCTATCCTATAAATGTCACCCATCCTACGGGAGGTCACCCATCCCAATAGAGGCTACCCATCCTAGGGAGGTCACCCATTATATATAGGTCACCCATCCTACAGGAGGTCAACCATCCAAATGGAGGTTACCCATCCTAGGGAGGTTATCCATCCTTAGGGAGGTCTCTCATCCTATGGGAGGTCACCTATCCTAAGGGAGGTCACCCATCCTATGGGTCACCCATCCTATGGGAGGTCACCCATCATTAGAGAGGTCATCTATCATAAGATAGGTTACCCTTCCTAAGAAAGGTCACACATCCTACGGTAGGTCACCCATCCTAAGATGGTTACCCATCATATAAAAGTCACCCATTATATGGAGGTCACCAATCCTAAGGGAGGTCACCCATTCTATGGGAGGTCACCCATTCTTAGGGAGGTTACCCATCATATGAAGGTCACCCATCGTATTGAGGTTACCTATCCTACGGGAGGTCACCCATCCTAAGGGAGGTTATCCATCCTATGAAGGTCACCCATCGTAGGGAGGTCACCCATCCTAAGGGAGGCTACCCATCCTATGAAGGTTACTCATCCCAAGGGAGGTTACCCATCCAAATGGAGGTTACCCATTCAAATGAAGGTTACCCATCCTATGAAAGTTACCTATCCTAAGGGAGGTTACCCATCCTATGGAGGTCACCCATACTTAGGGAGGTTACCCATCCTATAAAGGTCACCCATCCTACGGAAGGTTACCCACCCAAATAGAGGTCACCCATCCTACGAGAGGTTACCCATCCTACGAGAGGTCAGCCATCCCAAGGGAGGTTATCCATCTAAATAGAGGTTACCCATTCTATGGAAGTCACCCATCCTATGTGAGGTTACCCATCCTACGAGAGGTCAGCCATCCCTAGGGAGGTCACCCATCCTAAGGGAGGTTAACTATCCTATGGGAAATCACTCATCCTACGGGAGGTCACCCATCCTAAGTTAGGTCAGCCATCCTAAGGGAGGTTTCCCATCCTATGAGAGGTCACACATCCTAAAAAAGGTTACCCATCCTACGGAAGGTCATCCATCCCAAGGCAGCTTACCCATCAAAATAGAGGTCACCCATCCGGAGGTTACCTATCCTAGGAAAAGTAAAGTCACCCATCCTACGGGAGGTTAACCATCATACGAGAGGTCAACCATCCCAAGGGAGGTTACCTATCCAAATGGAGGTTACCCATCCTACAGAGGTCACCTATCCAGAGGTTACCTATCCTAGGAGAAGTAAAGTCACCCATCCTACGGGAGGTTACCCATCCTACGAGAGGTCAGCCATCCTAAGAGAGGTCACCCTTTCGGAGGTTGCCCATCCTAAGGGAGGTCACCATAATAAGGGGGGTTACCCATCCTATAAAGATCACCCATCCAAAGAGAGGTCACCCATCCTATGAGTTAGGTCACCCATCCTAAGTGTGGTTATCCATCCTAAGGAAGGTCACCCATTCTACGGAAGGTCACCCATCCGGAGGTTACCCATCCTAAGGGAGTTTACCCATCCTAGGAAGGTTACCCATCCTAGGGAGATCACCCATCCTAAGGGAGGTTATCCATCCTACGAGAGTTCATTCATCCTAAGGGAGGTTACCCATCCTACGAGAGGTCACCCATCCTATGGGAGGTTACCCATCCTAGGAAGGTTACCCATCCTAAGAGAGGTTACCCATCCTAGGGAGGTCATCCATCATACGAGAGATCACCCATCCTATAGGTCACCCATCTTATGGGAGGTCACCTATCCTTAGGGAGGTCACCCATAGGATGGGAGGTTACCCATCCTATTTGAGGTTACCCATCGTATGTAGGTTACCCATCCTACAGGAGGTCACCCATTATATGGAGGTTACCCATCCTACGGGATATCACCCATCTTACGAGAGGTCACCCATCCTATAAGTCATCGATCCTTTGGGAGGTAAACCATCCTTAGGGAGGTTACCCATCCAAATAGAGGTCACCCATCCAATAAGAGGTTACCCATCCTTAGAGAGGTTACCCATCAAAATGGAGGTCACCTATCCTATGAGAGGTTATCCATCCTATGAAGGAGCTCACCCATCCGGAGGTTACCTATTCTTAGGGAGTTTGCCCTTCCTAACGGAGGTTACCCATCCTACGGGAGGTTACCCATCCTAGGGAGGTTACCCATACTATGGGAGGTTACCCATCCTAGGGATGGGTAAACTTTATAGGATGTATAACCTCTCTAGGATGGGTGACCTCCCTTAGGATGGGTAACCTCCATACGATGGGTAACCTCTCATAGGATGGGTGACCTCTCTTAGGATGGGTGACCTCTATTTGGATGGGTGACCTCCCATAGGATGGGTAAACTCCCTTAGGATGGGTAACCTTCGGATGGGTGACCTCCCGTAGGATGGGTAACCTCCCTAAGATAGGTAACCTCCCTAGGATGGATAACCTCCCTAGGATGGATGACCTCCCGTAGGATGGGTAACCTTCCTAGGATGGGTGACCTATAGGATGGGTAACCTCCCCAGGATCGGTGTCATCCCTTGGTTGGATGTCCTTCTTTGGATGGGTAACTTCCATACGATGGGTGACCTCTCTTAGGATGGGTGACCTCCATTTGGATTGGTAACCTCCCTTAGGATGGGTTATCTTTAGTAGGATGGATGACCTCCCTAAGGATAGGTGACTTCCTGTAGGATGGGTCACCTTCCTTAGGATGGATGACTTCCCTAGGATTGGTAACCTCTCGTAGGATGAGTGACCTATCGTAGGATAGGTAATCTCCCTTAGGATGGGTGACCTCTCATAGGATGGATTACCTCCCTTAGGATGGGTGACCTTCCTAGGATGGGTAACCTCCCTTAGGATGGGTGACCTCCATTTGGATGGGTAACCTATCTTAGGATGGGTAACCTCCCTTAGGTTGGGTGACCTTCACAGGATATGTAACCTCCTTATGATGGGTAACCTATAGCAGGATGGGTGACCTTTCTAACGAAGGGTAACCTTAGGATGAGTTACCTCCCTTTAGATGGGTAAGCTCTCTTTGGATGGATAATCTTTCGTAGGATGTGTGTCCTCCCTAAGATGGGTAACCTCTCGTAGGATTGGTTTTCTCCCTAACATGGGTAACCTCCCTAAGTATGGGTGACCTCCTATAGGATGGGTAACCTATCATAGGATGGGTGACCTATCGTTAGATGGGTAACCTCTCGTAGGATGGGTGACCTTTCATAGGATGGGTGATCTCCCGTAGGATGGGTGACCTCTTTTAGGATAGGTATCCTCCCTAAGGATGGGTATCCTCCCCTAGGATAGGTAACCTTTCTTAGGATGGGTAACATCCCTTAGGATGGGTGACTTGACTTTACCTAGGATGGGTAACCTCCCT